>VDFB02282088.1:0-57220 GCA_007258455.2 Sequoia sempervirens | reverse complement strand
AGAGACATATCAATGCCTTGATTCATAAAATCTGCTTCTTCTACCCAGGTAGCTTCAGATTCATGCTTATCCTTCCATTTAACAAGATGCTCCATGTACACCTTGTGCCTTGTAGTCTTTTTCACTCTTGACTCCAAGATCTTTTCTGCTTGCAGCTTGTCTAGAGTTGGTATGGACATGTTGTTGATGTATTTGTAGACCTCCTGATTGTCCTGGTCTAGATCCTTGGCTGTCCCTTTATATTTGATCAAATCAGCAACATTGAAAACTGGAGAGATTCCCAAGTCTGCTGGTAACTCCACCTTGTATGCATTCTTTCCATATTTGGCCAATACCTTGCATGGACCCACTCTTTTCATCTGTAACTTGGTTGCCATGCCCTTCTGCAATCTGGATTTATTGAGGTGAACCATCACATAATCACCTACTTGAAACTGTACATCTCTCTTTGACTCATCAACTTTATCCTTCAATTTTTGTGTTGCTGCAGTAACTGTTTTCTTAACCTGCTCATGAATCTCCTTCATGGTTTGAGTGAAGTCTTCTGCATGTCCACTCCTATTCTCCTGAGATCCAAGGTCTCTAAGTTCACAAATACCTCTTGGGTGCATCCCATACACAACCTCAAAAGGACTTTTTCCTATAGTTCTATTGACACTATCATTATAAGCATATTCAGCTTGAGAAATCACCATATCCTAGGTCTGTCCATATTCCTTGGTTAGACACCTTAAAAGATTACCTAGCACTCTGTTAACCACCTCTGTTTGACCATCAGTCTAAGGATGGTAAGCTAATCCAAATGATAGATTTGTACCCAATCTGCTCCATAGAGTTTTCCAAAAATGACTCATGAACTTCACATCCCTATCTGATACAATGCTCAATGGCAATCCATGGATTCTTACAACTTCCCTGAAGAAAAGATGGGCTATGTAACTTGCATCATGTGTAGTCTTGCATGGAATAAAATGACTCATCTTACTAAATCTATCTACCACAACATAAATACTATCAAAACCAGTCTTGGTCTTAGGAAGACCTACCACAAAATCCATGGTCACACACTCCCATGGTCTGTTTGGAATGGGTAAAGGTTGATACAAACCAGCATTGCTAGCTCCCCCTTTAGCTTTCATGCAAACAACACACTGTTCCACATACTTTCTGACATCTCTTGCTAACTTAGGCCAGTAATAGAATCTTTGAACTAGCTCTAAAGTTTTATTAATACCAAAATGCCCACTAAGACTGCCATTATGTTTTTCTTGAATCAAATTTTCTCTCATTGATCCTCTTGGAACACATAACTGATTACCCTTAAATAACAGTCCATTTTGTAGTGTATACTCAGCAAACTGACTATGAAAATGATTCTCAAAATTAGAACATACCTTGTAGGCTTCTGAAAAGTCTTCATCCTCACCATAGAGATCTTTAAAACTCTCCAATCCAATGCTTTTCAGCTGTATCTCTTGGACTGTCAGCAACCTTCTACTTAATGCATCTGCAACCTTATTCATTTGTCCCTTTTTGTGCTTGATGGTAAAAGTGAAAGCTTGGATGTATTCCATCCATTTCAAATGTCTATTACTCAGCTTCTCTTGGGTGTTGATGTAACTAAGTGCCTGGTTATCCGTAAAAACCACAAACTCTTTAGGTAACAAATAATGCCTCCACTTCCTAAGGGACTGCACTAAAGCATATAATTCTAGATCATAGGTAGAGTAATTTTGCTTGGCTTCATTGATCTTTTCACTAAAGAAGGCTACAGGCCTACCTTCTTGACTAAGTACTCCTCCTACAGCTACTCCACTTGCATCACACTCAACTATGAACAACTTGTCAAAACTAGGCAACAATAGAATAGGTTGGGTTGCCACCTCTTGTTTCAGTTTTTCAAAACCTTTATCAGCCTCTTGAGTCCATTTAAACTTTATTTTTAAACCACCTTTAATAGTGTCTAGCACTGGTGCACATATACCACTAAAATTCCTTATGAATTTTCTATAAAACTGAGCTAAACCATGAAAACTCCTTACCTCTGTTGCTGTGGTTGGTGTGGGCCAGTTTAGGATGGCTTCCACCTTGCTTGGATCCATCTTCAACGTTCCTTGGGATACTACAAAGCCTAGATACACAAGCTCTTGTTTGAAGAACTCACACTTCTCAAGATTAATGGCCAATTGTTCTTCTTGCAGCCTTTTAAGTACCATCTCCACATGCTTCAAATGTTCTTCTGCTGTCTTACTGAAAATCAGTATGTCATCAAGATAGACTACTACAAAGATCCCTGTAAAATCCTTAAGCACCTCATTCATTAGTCTCATGAACATGCTAGGGGCATTTGAGAGGCCAAATGGCATCACTTTCCACTCATACAAGCCATCATTTGTCTTAAAAGTTGTCTTCCATTCATCACCCTCCTTAATTCTGATTTGATGATACCCGCTCTTAAGATCCAGCTTGGTGAAGAATTTTGCACCTCCAAGACAATCCATCAAGTCTTAAATTCTAGGAATAGGAAACCTATACCTAATTGTGATTCTATTAATTTCTCTAGAATCAATGCATAATATCCACTTACCTCCTTTTTTTGTTGCCAAAACAACTGGGAATGCACATGGGCTGATGCTCTTTTGAATCAGACCTTGATTCAACAATTCTTCCACTTGCCTAGCCACCTCTTGGTTCTGCTTAGGTGTAAGCTTGTATGCTGCTTTGTTAGGCAATGAGGCTCTAGGTATAAAGTCAATTTGATGACTTATTGCTCTCTTGGGTTGTAGAGTTGATGGTGTTCCATCACTCACTATGCTCTTGTATTTGTCAAGCAAGTTTTGGACTACTGCTGGTAACACTGTCCTTTCAGCCTTTTCTTCCTCTTTGGACTGCATCATAACCACATATCCTTCATTACCTTGGTGTAGGTCCTTAAGGAACTCCTTGCCACTACTCAACATAATGTTGGGTACCTTTGACTGTCCTTCATCTTCCTCAATCAATGACTGCAGTTTGAAGGTTCTTCCATCCTTCTTGAATGAAATGGTGTTCTCTTTCCCATCATAAACAACACTTCTGTCATATTGCCAAGGTCTACCCAGTAGTAGATGACATGCATCCATGGGTAATACATCACAAACCATCTTGTTTTTATAGCCTCCAATTGAAAATTCTACTGTGACCTACTCATTCACCAAAACACTCTGCCCTTTATTCAGCCATGTGACCTTGTAGGGGTTATTATGGGGTACTTTCTCCAATTTTAGCTTTGTTACTACCTCCTCAGAGATTATATTATCTGTAGAACCAGAATCTACAATGACCTTGCATACCTTTCCCAATATCTTGCACCTTGCTCTAAACAAAGCTCTCCTTTGCTTGGATTCTTCCTTGACTGGTTGTCTGATCAGCACTCTATTAAACATCAGATTTTCACCTACTTCTGATTCTATTTACTGATCTCAGGTGATTTGACACTCATTTTGTCCTCTTGTGCATAAGCTACTCTTTTCTCATTGCTAGATGAAGCTTTCTCTGGGCACCTATAAGCTGGATGACCTAGATGATTACAGTGATAACATTTCATGGTGGCAAAGTAAGAGTTACTTCTGCCTGCTCCTCTTCCTCTGTTTGAACCTCCTTGAGGTCCTCTTCCTCTATTAAATCCTCCTCTTGAAGATGTTTCACCTCCATGCTCAGCAAGCTTGGATTCACCTTGGGTTCTTTGATCATTACCTCTTCCTTGGTAACCACCACGCTGCCCTCTTTGATCTCTGCCTTTGCCTCTGCCTTTAGAAGACTGATCATGCTTCCTCTTGTTCCTTTCTTCAATCTTGATAGCCAACTGATAACATTGGTGTATTGTTTTAGGACTCAAAAGAGACATCTCTTCTTGGATGTCCCACTTCAAACCATTGAGGTACCTAGCCACTTTTAGGCTCCCATCTTCTGCCACATTAGATCTTAAACAAAGCTTTTGGAACTCTTCAGTATAGGTGTTGACATCTTGGTCTTTCTGTCTTAAACTTTGCCTCTTCTTGTGCAACTGAATCTCATAGTCATCTGGCATGTAGGCTTCCTTTACCTTAGCAACCATTCCTTTCCAAGTTGAAATGGGCTGCTTACCTTCTTTTTCCCTTTCAGTCTGAACAAACTTCCACCATGTCAAAGCTGATCCTCTCAACCTTGATTTAGCTACCTTCACCTTCTGTGCTTTAGTTACTCCATCACACTCAAAGTGATTCTCCATGCCTTCTATCCAATCCATGACCAAATCAGGATCCATCTTTCCACTAAACAGTGGTATACCCTCAAGTCCTTTTCCACTCAATGCTTTCAATGCCTTCAAGAAAGGCTCCTTCTCCAAAACGGGGTTAGGTTCAGGGACTTTTTCCTCCTCTGCAACCTCTTCTTCTTTTGGCACTTTTCCTTCCAATTTCACCTTGTTCAATGCTTCTTCAAGTTGTTCTATTCTTTCCTTTAGGGATTTGTTATCCTCTTCCTGCTCTTCAACCATCTTGGCTAACTATGCATTTGTCACCATCTTTGGCAGTTCACTTGACTCAACTTCCTCTGACATATAAGCTGCTACTTTCCCAAATCTTTTGCTTGCTCTGATAATCTGATAGGGAGGCTGCAGGAAGCAATCACAGATTCCTAGAAGCTGCAGGAATCAGTTACATTGTTTTCAGATGCTGCAGGAAACAATCACAGTTTCCTTTGTTAGGCCTTGACATAGACCTCCTTGGTGAAATTTTTGTTCCACCCTAACCTATAGGAACTCTATATTTTCTAAGTTCCCCTGGTTCTCCTGCCAACCTCACTATCTTTTCAAGTTTGCAACTACCAAGCCAAATCTTGGTGCTATGACTCCTTTCTTTCTTAGCCTTTTATCCATCCAAAAGACTAATCCTCCCTCAATACATGAATGAATATTGCAGGGGTGAGGGAATGTTTTCAAAAACTCCAAAACAACCTCCTAGGGTTTCTGGAACTTCACTTAGACTCCATCTTACCAACACTTGCATGAAGCCTATTCCAAAGGTTTTGCTCTTGAGCCACTATTTGGTCTCTGAACAGGGGTAAATTGCTTTTCCCTCTTAAACCCACCAAAGAAACGTGGTTATTGGCTTAGGAAATTTGTTTCCCTTGTCTACATCTTCAAGATTTCTAGGGTCTTGGCTCTATCCAAGCCGTTCTTTTCCCTCATGCAAACACTACCCAGGAAACTAGGGTTTCTAATTGTCCAGAACCAGTTTTAGGACTGGTGAAAAGTTCTCCTCCTAAACGGATTGGTGGGCTCTCCTCCTTGGTACCACACGTGGCCAAGACCTTCCCCTAAATTCTCCAAAAATAATTTTTCAAAAATATTTTCTCCCCTGCAAGTTATCAATGTTGTTCTGCAGCCTTTCCTAGCCGGGCTCTTCACTGGCTCGCCTAGGGCAAGACTTTTCTCATAACTCCTGCAATAAAAAAAAACCTAACACCTACCACTAAAATATGTACAGATATGGAGCCTAACCATGTTCCCAAAAATTCCATACTTCCAGGTACAGAGGGAATGCAGCCTAGAACTCCATTTTTACACAGTTCCAGTCAAAACAACAAATAAGGGAAAAACACAGAATTTGCAAGAATGTGTGAAAATGATGAAACAGCTATCAAATGTGCCTTAAAAAAACTTCTAGAGGCTTCTCTACATGCTAAAAAAACTTACAAAATGCCTCTTTTAATTCATTTAACTGTTGTCTTGCAAACAAGAACAGAAAAACACAGAAAATAAGACAAGAAAGTTGTTTTCTTTAATTTCTGGAAAAATAGTCCGTACAAAGAACTTCTAACCCACCAAAAAGGTCTTGGAATTCCTTAAATATTCCTTCCCAACAATTTAGGTTCTTGGGTCTAGGCTTAAATGACCTAAAAATGCCTTTTTGTAAAACCTGCTGTGTTTTCAGACATTTAACAATTTTTCACTATTTAGCAAAGTGAGCCTCTAAACTCATTGGAAACTTGAAACCCTCTTTTCCAAAGACCAAAAACAACCCTAAGAACCTAAAATAATGGTCAAAATGACCTTATGATAGCACCATAAAATTAAAGAACTCAAAAACAAAATAATCCTTTGCCTGGTGCTCCTGCACCACTTAAGTTGGATCGCATGTGGCATACTTATTCATGATGTAGCTTATCAGACACATATGACTTGGCATAGGGATTTATGAATAAACTCTCATGTATTCTCCTACTTTAAATTAATTTCTCATAGTAATGGTGTTAGCAACCACTTTAAAGTGGGGGAATACATCGACACTCATCATGTTTCATTGTGTGATTTATTTCTTCTTGCTATGCGTCCTTTTCTTGGTGGTGTCATTAGGCTTGATTTCCTCCAAGAGCACTACATTTCTTTGACTTGTCCTCTCTTGGAGAAATGAGGCACAATGTTCCCTAAAATGAGACCTTGCATGAACTAAGCAAATTTTTGCATTCACAATGTCTATGAGTTTCAAGCATACAAATTTTTGCTTGCCAGATGGAGCTCGAAGATCATTTTGTGTGGCACCTTATTAAAGTTATTAGGAGGTATAAATTTGGTATGGTTTGAGTGGGAAGCCCAATCGAGGCATGAATTTCCCCATAGCCACTTGTGTGTGTGAGTGCATACCAACCATTAGTGTATGTTTCTCACCTTTTGGAACTTCTCACCCAGCGGATAGCTAGGAGTTTCATCACCTTAGAGTGAGTATACATTTTTGGACAAATAGCCTATATCTGATCCAAATCGTGTTGTACAAATGGTTGAAGCTTGATCCATCTTTTTATTTTCATTTATTATTATCCTTCTCCTTTTAGTCATTGGCATTGAATGATAGCGTATCTTGTTTTTGCTGCATATTGTACACCTTGTGCATGTCCTTTTGTGCTTATGTCAGCTTGACCTAGGATCTTAAATCTTGGGTGCTTGATTTCTTCCTCGATCTTTGTTATCCTAGACCATCCACATTGGTATGATTGGACCCCTCTTGAATGTATACTTTAGTGTGAGTTTGAAGCAAGTTCATCCTCTCACTAAAGTGGGGGCTAAACGTGATCACCAAAAAAGTATTCCTTTTCCCTTACTTGATTTGTGAATAATTAATGATAAATTGGACTTAATGTCACCTTGGTCTAGTGTTGTAAGGTGTTTTACACATCCACACTAGGTCCTGGTCCCTTTTTAAAGCTAAATAAACCTAACTCTATCCTAATTTAATGTTGTAAAATGTATTTATTTATATTTTCACATTAAATTTGGGAGGCTTGTAAATAAAGTGGACCTAATCTAATGTGTTTTACAGATTCACATGGGATTTAGGGCCCTTCTAAAACTAGACTCAATTTTTCCTTAATTTGGTGTTGTAAAGTGTATTTATTTACACTTTCACATTGGATTTTGAGACTTATTACATTTATGACCTTAATATCATCATTAATAGGCACCTGTGAACCCATATTGTGCATCTCGAGGCATATTTTGATCAATAACCCAACTAGATCAACATAAGAGATTAAATTTTCTATTCCCCGACATTCTAGAAATCAAAATAGCCCCTATGGGACCCATTCACCACTTTGGATGAATGATTCCCATCCAAGTGGGACTCATTCACCCAAGATGGAAAATGAGTCCCATTTGAGCTATTTTTGAGGTTTGAGTAGGAAAAAGTGGGTTTTTAATTCAATTTTCTTCAATGTCAGCCTTGGGGATCAAATTAACAGTCATGTGAATGAATTTCCCATATAAAAAAGCTTCCAAATCATTGTTTCATCATATTTTCATATTGTTAAGTCAAGCATTCAAGGGTTAAGCATTTCAATTCTTCACAAAGTAATCACGATAGCTTTCAAGATTTTTTCTAAGGCATTGAAGGGCAAGATTATTTATCAATTGTTGAAACACTTCAAGATCCATCATCATGGAAATGTTCTAATTACATTACTTCATATTAATTCTTCATTATCTTGTTTCATCACTTTGGTTTAATTACCTAAAAGGGGTTTGACCAAGGTAAAGCCATATTCCCTAACAATCAACATTATCTCTCTTTCTTTATGTGATTGTAGATCTAGGTGCTTTGAAGGCTTGGAGATGATTGAAGAATAAGTTACAAACTTGTTGGAGTCATCTCCCCATTGGCAAGGTCAACATATTCATAAAAAGTCACTTACAGCCCCAAAAATTAGGGTTTTGGATCTGGACACTTGGGGATATAGATTGAGCATGCTGAGAGCTACAAATTCCACTTCTGAGTTTCCAAAAAAGTAAAAGTGGACTCATTCACCAAGAGTAGCGAGTAAGTCCCACTGTACCTATTTTTTAGATATTTTTGTGGATTTGGATACCCATTTGGCTAAAATAGGCTCTAGTGTAGTTTTTTAGAGTCGAGACTGATTCACCCAGAATAGTGAATGAGTCCCACCAAGCTTAAAAATCAACATTTTTACAATTTTAGAGCTATTCCTTGTCCCTTCAAGGTTTCCTGGTGCACACCATTCACATCTTTACTTTTTTGTTCTGTTTTATTTATATTTCTAGGGCTTTTCTCAGGTCATTTAGCATTTGTTTGCATATCACATTGTGTTTTCAAACATTTTATGTTTTCCAAGTTTACACTTGGTGGTGAACCCCTTTCTTATCTCAATCATCTCCAAGGATACCTTATGATAAAATCTCTCAAATCCTTCAATAGGTTGAGATCTCTAAGGTGTCCTTGAATGTGAATATTGTGAAATTGGATCCCTCTCCTCTTACCCATTTTTTGTGGATAAGGAAGTGAAGCATCCATTTTGAGTGTCCACACGACTCTAAATTTGGATAGAGGTTTGTTTTTGAGATAGGGGCACAATTTTGGGATAGGGACACCCAAAGTGGAAATTATCACCCAACATAGATAGGGAGACCATGAATTTTAGAAAAAGCATCAAAACAACATAAAACAATAAAATAAATTATAGTGAAGAGGAATAGGCAACTCACCTTTGACACCATTGTGCCTCATGGAATGTTTTCTCATAGGATCTCGAGTCTTGAGGGCTGATATGGTTATCGTCTCAATATCTTCGCTCCTTGGTGCAATGGCATCTCTCTCTAAGCCTTCAAACAAAAAAAAAAGAAAATAATAGTAAAAAAATGATTTTAGCTAACATATATTTAAAATTAGTACAAGCATATCTCATTCAATTCACCATAGTGGAGGCTAGCGAACTCCAATTTTGATGTCATCCATTGTGTTGGAATCATAGTTCCTTCCCCAATCATATCTAATGTTTTCTAATAGTTTATGTTGTGATCTCATGTCCCTATCACAAGTATTTACATCACTAAGTTTAGAAATTCGATGTGGTTAGATTGCTACCTTGATTCCACCTCCATAAAGCAAACAAAATATGGGGGCATACATCTACCCTCAAATTTGGTTCTCCTTAGAAGTTGACATGTTTGTTTACAAGTATAAAGTGATTTTTAAATACCTAATTGATTGTTGTTGTAGGCTTCAGTTCCTAACGTTGTGGTTTTGTAGATGACTACATTGGTGTCTTCATTCTCATGTTGATAAATGATTCATAACATCCTTATGAGTATCCCTTTTGCACGATATGATTTAATTTCAACACTTTAACTTGCATATGCATGTAGTGTCATATGGCTGCTAAAGTGAGCCTGAATGTAGCATCAAAAATTGTACTCCCTTGTAGGTGATAGTACAATTTCACACTTAGTTTGGACCTACTTTAGTGACCCTTGAATTTATGCATTTTCAACATCTCTTAATTAGGCCCTAATCTCCTAAATTATGCATTCCAAGGCTTATTTTATCATTTTTTGAGAAATTGCAAGCATTGAACAAATGCATTCAGTTAATGTCTTGCTCCCAACACCCTATTTCCTAGAAAATAGGGTGAGGACTGGACGTCCTTAGGCATTTGAGTCCCCCTATTTTCTTGGGATTCAAATTTTAATATGTTGGTGCTGAAATTTTAACATTTGAAATTCAAAATGTAAATTTTAGCTATCGAGATCTAATTTTTGGGTAATTAGAGAAATGCCTATAAATACCTAGTCTTTTCACCATTTGAAACTGGAAATAAAAAATTCGAATCTTGGAGAATTAAGACATTATTATATTCCATGCTACACATTTGAATTTGTATTTTTTCAAGCTCATTTGTAGATTTGATCAAGTCCTATTTCATGATTGAAGATTGATGCTAATAGAAGAGCATGATGGATTCTAGGTTTGGGAGATGCATTTGGCCATTTCCTTCAACCTAATGACTTATCTCCTAAGTGTTCTCATCTTCAAGCTTCATCTTAATTGTAGCCTAAAGCAAGGTATCTTTATGTTTAAGATTTCCTAAGTGTGTTCATACTTCCTCTTAGGTATATCTTGTCATTTTCATATAGGAATCCTTCTCTAATGTACTTGTGTAGGGTTTTATACATTTTAGATCATAACAAAATTTGATGCACTTGAGGTTAGGGAACACACACTATTATCAATCAATTTTATTGACTATTGTGGAGGTAGAAATACAAAAATAGGGGTTTGACTAAGGAAAACTCCTATATAGCCACCCCCACCATCTCTTTTGCAAATTTGTCATAGGCTCAGGTCTAAAGACAAAAGTTTACAAGGTTGACATCAGAGAGTAGACATAGAGCTACATGTTCAAGTTTTCAATTCCAAAAAAGGCATACAAGGACTAAGACACCCTTCGTGATTTTGTCCTCCTGATCATACCATTTCTAAATTTATAGGATAGGTACATAGTGCTCTTCTTAGATCTTCCTACAAATATCTATTTCAATTTGTTAGTTATCATGATCTTGCAATTTCCATATTAGGGCACATAGTCTAATTAGGTTAATCAAAGAAAAGAAATTTCTATCCATTTCTAAGGATCAAAAGGATCAAATCCATGTTTGATTGAATCACCTTCATGGTTTAAAGTCAATCTTATCACCTTGTTGATTTGCATCCTAATGTACCTTTGAGAAAGGAGCAAAAAGTAATCCTAGGCTTAGACATTAAACTTAGGTTCCCTTTTTCTAAAGTTACAGTTATACTAATATTTTTCTAGCCCATTCAGTCTATGCACATCCTTATATCTCATTTCCTTCCTTTTTGTGTAGGGTACATATGTCCTCCAATTCTCTCTTTGATTAATGATTATTTTCTATGATTTAATTTTTTATATTTTTCACACTTTTCATCATTCTTGGTTTTCTTAGGACAACTACTAATTCCCTCACAATCTAGACTTTTACATTATTCTTTCAACTACCTTACAACTTTAATTTCATATGTCCTTTCTAAATTTCTCACTAGTTTTCTAGAGTTTTTATCAAATTTCTCAAATTTTTTGTGCTATTATTTTTTGTTTTCTTTCCATCCTTTATAAAATATATCATGGGATCTTATTTTAACATCCTCTTTGAATGCCCCTAATTCACTATGATTTCTTCTATTTTTTTCTCCTTTTTTTTAACCTATTATTCTTGCTTCTCTATCTATGGCTCATGATCACAATCTCTAACTTAGTATTCAAGTTCACTTCCAAAGAAAGAATTTTCATATTTATTTCTAACAATCTATTATCTCTAGATTCATGCCTTTTTGCTCTAACTATTTTATGTTGAATTGAATTTCCATGTAGAAATCAAAATGCAACTAGCATCATTAGTTAATCATTTCTACTAAACTCAATTACCCCCTCATGGAACCAAATAGTCTCATTCTACTAATTTTATTTTTTGCAATTCTCAATACCTACAATTTGTATATATTATTTTACATTGAATCATAACACTTGGTTTAATTTTTAAATATTAAATTTCCATCTCAAACAATCAGTAAATGCACAAAGTTGAGTCCACGAAATGTGAAAGTTTTTGCCTAACCAAAAAATTGAAATCGGCATTGAGGAAACGGGATCCCGATTTTTAAAAATCAGGATCTCATTATGGTTTGGGATCCCAAGCCTGAGATGAAATGGGATCCTGCTTTTTAAAACTTGGGATCCCATTTCCCACAGGACCCCAAACCAAAGGAAAAGGAAGGGGATCCCAATTTTCAAAAAATGGGATCCCGATTTATAAAAAACAGGATCCCAATTTCTATAAATTGGGATCTCGTTATTTATAAATCGGGATCCCGTTTTATACTAATATTTATTTTTTTAAAAAGACAGATTTCACTGCTCAGGGGATGGGACCCCGAGTATTGGCGACAGCAACCCCCACGATCAGCAACAGGTACCCACCTACATGCCATTCTTTTATATTTTTCAATTTTGAATTGAAATTTTGAAAAAAAAGTTAATTTAACATGTTTTTTTAAATTTATTTCACATTCTAAGAATTTTTTTAACTGTTATAGTATAATTGAATAATTGTAAAAATAGACGAAAAAATGCAATGAAACTTAAAGTTTTTTTAATAAAAATGAAAAAATGAACCTTGAATTATGTTTTAGAAACAAAATTTAACTATTGAAACCTAAATTGTTTGATTAAACCCAAAAAAAATTGAATTTGAAAACCCTAATTGAAAGAAAACAAAAAATTTGCATTTCAAAACCCTAGAAATTGAAATGAAATAAAAACATTGCATTTACAAATCCAAATAAAGCTTTTTCGAAACCTGAATTCAAATCAAACAAAAAAAATTGAATTTGAAAACCCTAGTTTGAATTGAAATGAAAAAATTGCATGAAAAACCCTAATTGTTTAAAATTGAAACCCTAAATTGAATTGGAACAAAATTTTTTGTTAAAAACCTAAATTGGAATCGAACAAATCATTTTGATTTTGAAAACTAGGTAATTTCGAGCTAAAAAAAAATCATTTGCATTGCTTAATTGTTTTAAATTTTATCTGCTTTGTATGGAAAAAATGATATATATTAAACTTTAGTTTCAATATTAAATTATAATTAGATTAGAAATCAATATGTTAAAGAATAGTTAAAATTCATAAAGTTTATCTTGATGTTTGTTTGCAAATTTAGTTAGCAAATTCGTAAATCTAAACACATACAATCGATTCCAATTGACACTAACTTGCAAGTCTAAATTATGCCAAGGGCCACTCAAACTTCACCCTAAGTTTGCTTAACCCTAGACCCTAAATTGTAAATTCTAAACCCATAACACTAAAGCATTTGAAATTTATGAACCCTAGACCCTAATCTTTCATTGGACATACCTAAAATTATGTAGGTTCAATGTCAAGAATGGGTCTATTTGGTAGATTTATGAAAACTATTTTGAATATCTAGAATGCCATAAGTATAATTATAGCAATTCCAATTGAAAACAATTGGGTACATATATATCATATAAAATTTAAATCTAGGAAGGTGTCTATTATATAGGAGAGTTGATAATACATGGAAAGAGGTTTGTATGGGAATATATGTATTAAGAAAAACATACCACATGACCTCTATAGGATTTTTAAGATGTGATTCTAGATAATAATCCACCCATCCTCAATCATAATGGATTCTTTAGCAATTAAGAGAGATTCCATAACCATAAAATTACCTATATTTTAATACTATATAGATTTATGTGGAAGGATAGAAATGCATCAATAAGGAGACCAAGATGGAACCATTTAACACCTACAAGGTACACCTATTACATGGGAAAGGGAGGAGGTACATGATGATAGTTTGGAGGAACTACATGCTATTATTACAATTTAGAAATAGGAGGATGATTCATATAAAAGAAACATAATTAAATATTTATATTATTTAATATATTATATTTAATATAATATATTAAATAATATAAATATTTAATATCATAAAATATAATAAGATTACAATTAAGGATAGCTAATGTTACAATTTACTTGGGGTTTTAATGAGGATTATGCTTAAGATTCAATTAGGTTTGTAGTAAATAGTTAGGTTACAATTAGGAATATATAGTAAATATTAATATAATTATAATACAAATATAAATTAATTTAAATATAATATAATATAGGAATACATTTAAGATTATGTAAAGGTTATAATTTAATTAAGTTTCAATTAGGTTTGCAATTCAATTAGGATATGGTTAGGGGTGGGGATCATTTAGCATTCTACTATTGTTAGAGTATGGGTTACATTTAAGATTATTGTTATTTTTGTGATATGTATAGATTGATTCATTTTTAACATCATGATACTTTTTTTTATTAGAGGGGTAAACACTTTTGACCCAGAGCTAGATGGAACCAATGAGACTATAGTATGACTAAATTTGGACCTGACTAGACATCTATATCCCCTTAAGCCATCCTATCACCTTAAATCGTAAATCAATTTCTTAAGGGGTCCCAATATGGCAAATTTCTTAAAGGGATCAAAGAAGTTCTTAAAATTTGGTGAAGTTGCCCAAGGAAACAATAATAAGATCATGCAAGATTATAATATGAATGAGATTTCATGATCTAGGTTGGTCAGTTGAAACAAGAGTAGATCTCAATCAACTATTCCACAATAAAATGTTTTTCACTAACTTGCAAGTTCATTAAATATTCCAAGGGGCACCAAAACTTTACCCTAAGTTTTGTAAACCCTAAACTTTGAACTCTAAAATCTAAACCCTAAACACTAAACCATTCATTTTATCCTACCCAACACCATAAAGTGAAATTTGGTTGTCTTAGGAAAATACACCATATTTCATTCCCTTATGCCATGTAATTTTGTCCTAGGATCTTACTACATGTACATCCCCTTAAGTTATCCTATTACCCTAAACCCTGAACTCTAAAGTCTAAACCCTAAACCCTAAAGCCATCATTTTTTTTAAAGGCTCTTAATAGAATTTGGTTGCCTTGGGAAACTTCACCAAATTTTATTCATTTGAGCCATGTCATTTTCTCCTAGGACCTCACTAGACGTAAATCCCCTTAAGCCATCCTGTCACCCTAAATTGTAATTCAATTTTCTTAAGGGGATCAAAGAAGTTCTTAAAATTTGGTGATCAAAGTTGCCATCATGATCTAGGTTGGTCAGTTGAAACATTTGAGTAGATCTCAATCAACTATTCCACAAGAAAATTTTCTTCACTAACTTGCAAGTTCATTAAATATTCCAAAATGTAAACCCTAAACCCTAAACATTAAACCATTCATTTTGTCCTACTTAGGATCATAAAGTGAAATTTGGTTGTCTTAGGAAAATCCACCATATTTTATTCCCTTTTTCCATGTAATTTTGTCCTAGGATCTTACTACATATATCCCCTTAAGTTATCCTATTACCCTAAACCCTAAAGCCATCATTTTTTCTTAGGCTCTTAATGAAATTTGGTTGCCTTAGGAAACTCCACCATATTTCATTCCCTTATGCCATGTAATTTTATCCTAGGATCTTACTACATATATCCCCTTAAGTTATCCTATTACCCTAAACCCTAAACTCTAAAGTCTAAACTGTAAACCCTA
Source organism: Sequoia sempervirens (assembly GCA_007258455.2). NCBI lineage: Eukaryota > Viridiplantae > Streptophyta > Pinopsida > Cupressales > Cupressaceae > Sequoia > Sequoia sempervirens. Next base: position 41,728 of record VDFB02282088.1, on the reverse strand, counting down.
AAGCCATCATTTTTTCTTAGGCTCTTAATGAAATTTGGTTGCCTTAGGCAACACCACCAAATTTCATTCCCTTATGCCATGTAATTTTTTCCTAGGATCTTACTACATATATCCCCTTAAGTTATCCTAAATCCCTAAAACCTAAACTCTAAAGTCTAAACCGTAAACCCTAAAGCCATCATTTTTTCTTAGGCTCTTAATGAAATTTGGTTGCCTTAGGCAACTCCACCAAATTTCATTACCTTATGCCATGTAATTTTTTCCTAGGATCTTACTACATGTAAATCCCCTTAAGCTATCCTATTACCCTAAACCTTAAACTCTAAAGTCTAAACTCTAAACCCTAAAGCCATAATTTTTTCTTTAAATGCTCTTAATGAAATTTGGTTGCCTTGGGCAACTTCACCAAATTTTATTCACTTGAGCCATGCCATTTTCTCCTAGGACCTCACTAGATGTAAATCCTGTTAAGCCATCCTGTCACCCTAAATCGTAATTCAATTTTCTTAAGGGGTTCCAATATGGCATTTCTTAAGGAGATCAAAGAGGTTCTTAAAAATTCATGATAAAAGTTGCCCAAGGCCCAACAAAATTTAACAATAATAAGATCCTACAAGATTATACAATATCAATAGTTAATTGTATTTTCATTCAAGTAACATGTGCCTAGCTTAGACATATAAATGAGGCTTACATATAATTTTATCATCCTATTTCAATTATTTAAGGTCATTTATATTGAATGGTTTAAAGGTATTTCTTAAACATGTATCTTACATCTTGAAATTACAAATCTAATGCAGGTTCACTCATATCTTAAAGATCACATGGATCCATTCAATAATATTCACAATCCACCTCCATGCCATCCATCTCCAACACCTTCACCTCCACCTCCACCCACTCCACCTCATAACCCTCCACCTCCACCACCTAAAATCAATGAACATGCTCTTTTGCAAGCACAAATCAATGCTTCTACTAGAAACATCCAAGATCAAATCAACATTATTCAAAATGAAGAATGCGTCGCACCTCCTATGAGGATGTTCACATCTAGGATGCAAATCCTTGTTGATGTTGACAGGGCTATGGATGGGATCATAGATGAGCATCGACAATGGAAATAGGAGAGGAGAACTTCTGATTTTGAAAAGGAAAACACAAAGAAATGAAGATCTATACAATAGAGAGCCATAATAGTTTATAAATTAAAACAATGATCCTAAATAGTTATGAATTTATAAATTTGGTTCCAAATGGATATTTTTAGTGACATGAATTTATGATTTTGGTTCTAGATGGATATTTTTAGTGACATGGATTTATGAATTTGGTGGAATTTATGAACTTATAATGAATAGTATATAATAGTATATATTTTATGACTATCTACTAGATCATGATTTCTCCTGCTGAAAAATTGTAATATGTGTGTGTGTGTTAGACATAAAATGAGATTTTGTTAATGTTTCAAGTTTATTGTTTAGTATGTATGTGCATGTATTAAAAATTTTCATATACAGTTCTTAAATTTTGAAATTTGTATGTATGTACATAGTTTAGTTTAATGATTTATAGTACGCATGAAAATTATGCATCATATTTTTTATTTTAAATGTACATGTACATACATTTAATTTTTAGTTTTGTATGGACATGCTCTTGAGTTGAACAATCAATGTATATATATGTGCATTTCAATTAAATATATGAGCTTAATATATATGTTGCTCATCCTATTTCAATTAAATATATGATCTTAATATATGTATGCACATGGACTATTTTGTATGATTTAATGCAGGTGCACATTTATATCAAGCATATCATGGATGATTTTAACATTGATGATATCATCAATCCACCACCTCAGCCACAACTAGATCCACCTCCCCCACCCCCTCCCACCTCCACCTCCACCTCCACCTCCCCTCCCCTCCCCCTCCCCCTTCCCCTCATATGCCACCTCCAGCACCTATGGCATCTGATGAGGCTCGCTTGAGAGCATGAATAAATGATCAAGTTGCATCCTTACAAAATCAAATGAATGCTATGTAGAGTCAAGCATTGATTCCTCCACATGTGAGACGTTTTGCATCTGCAATGCAAAATGTTGTTGATTCCATCAGGATGATCAATTCTGATCTTGATAGGAATCAATGAGACAGAGAAAAAATGAGACAATTTTATTCTGATGGTCTCTCTTACAAACAAATATTAGACCTTAAAATAACGAAAACCCATCTAGCCCCCTACTTTCTTGACCCCGTTACTCGACAACCCATTCCACCCCAACAAATCTAGAATATCCATGAGGTGGTGCATACATCCAGAGATGATTGCACATTTTTGGGATCGATGGTATATGGTTTTTTATAGTCCCCCACATGCTAATTGGGAGTGCCCATTGTATTTTTTGAGAAAACTGTATGTAGAGTTTGTTTTGGGGCAAAAGCCCAATTATTTTGATTTTAGATTATTTCAGGGTGTTGGTGGCAGCATGCCACAATAGAGATTAGGGGAAAGGGTTGACCCCCAATGCCCCATGCATGTGCAACCCCTTGTTGTTGCTCCTAGTCCTCCCATTCCTACACCTGTACATCATCAAGCTCTGGTCTCAACATTAGGTTCCCTTAGTACACTCGCAGGAGACCTTGATCAACACACTTTTGTGATAGCGAGTGGGGAGCATAGAGACAATGATGATGATGGAGGATTTTTTTATGGAGTTGGTTTGAGTACCGCTCCAGGAGTGTCGAGACCCATCCCCCATATATGTACTAGTTGTCATCAAGTATGCTATGGACCTGATTAGGCCACACCGAGTTCAAGTGGACGGGGAGATTTTGGTGGTTCATCTGGTCACATCAGTTCATTTGTAGAGTTCCTCGTAGTAGAACATCACCCTGAGGACACTATGACACGGGTATAAATATGAATCTAGATGTACGTTCATTTTATAATAATTTTTATGGTTGTATATATCAAAGAAAAGTTTGCAATACATTTTAACAATCAAATTGTTTGGTGTACAGATGACACTAATGATGCAAGGTAAATCATCTGTTCCACGAGTACATACATCAAAATTGGTCAAACTTGGCAACCCTTATGGGGTATTTTGATTTCAATTTTAAAAATTATATATGAAATCATAAATTATTTAACTTGAGTTTTAAATTTATAATTGAATCACATATATGTTTCAAATATTCATGTTGGTTTAGGTGAGTCAATCGGCATCGACGTCAATTCCTCCTGAGGTATTTTCAAGCACTCCTCCACTATTGAGTGTCATAGATCAGGGGCAAGTACATTCATATTGTAAATTTATTTAAAGTTTACATTAGTATAGTTACAATTTTATGAGTTTTGAATTCACTAGATATATGAAACGCATGCATGCACACTTGTAAATATTATAAGCGTTAAATGTCTATGTACATGTATGTCTAGGTTGATACCACAATAAGAATGGGCATTGGGAAAACATTTGATGTTACAGTTACTTGTGAGGCCACTGATTTCCAGGTTGTTTACAAAACTTTCTACACAAAATGTGAAAACTTGAATATATATGTATATATTAACCTAATTAAATTGTACATGCTTTAATTTTGATATTGTAGGACTTTGTTAGTGCAACTTTCAGCCCTGACCCAGACATAGTTACACCACCAGGAGGACATGTAGAGTAGGTTTCAGATCAAATGGTAATTTACTTTTTTTATTATATTTAAAGTGAATATAAATTTTAAATTGAATATATACATAATATGATATTTTCATATATTCTTTTTCTTTTATAGCATGAGACACATCTTGTAGTTGAGCATGTATAGACAGGTCCTGGAGAAGAGCCTAGTGCACAACCTTAGAATACGATACAATTAAAATAGGATAAATTCTAAATTAAATTGAATTAAAAAAAATTAATTGTAGAGTTGTACATCTAATTTTGAATTTCTTTGTCTTGTTTATGTAGATTGATTTAGAGAATTTAGAGGTTTCTTTAGGCACATCAGAGCATCGAGATGTAGATATGATGGTAATTTAATTTTATGATGGATTATAAATTAAATTGTCATTAAATCATTTTTTATTGTCTTACATCTAATTTCATCTTTCTCTTATGTACAGAGTGTTTCAGGTCATCCACATAGTCTGCATGGTGTGAAGAGGTCTCTTGATTATTGAGACGATACTTACCTAGAAACATGTGATTTTTATGTGTTATATTTGTTTATTTCATGGACTATATTCTTGTTTATCATGTACTTTGTTGGACTTTATTTCATGTGTGCTTAATATATTGGTTTCATGCACTTAATATGTTACATAAATTATGGACTTTATTATTGTTTGAAATTTTAATTTTACACATGTGCATTTATGCATTTTATGTTCATAGTCAAGACATTAATATAGGACATTAATGTGAAATTTAGTGATCTCATACATGGATTAATATAGGACATTTTAATATTTACAATAATCAGTCAATAAATCATAATTTACAAACAAAAGCAATCTATTTATATACCAGAAATTTAGGGTCTAAACCTGAATTGCATTAAAATATGGGTCAAGTGGACATGGATCTTATGCTTAAAATGTGTAGATGCACTTCCAAAATCTACATAAGTTATTATTTTAATATTATTTGGAAATAATCATGTGAATGTAAAGTCTTTGGATTACTGCATATTTAGATTAATATCAAGTTGGTAATGAAAGTCTTTAACATGTCAAATTTAACTATAGGAAAAATTGAGAACATTTCAAAAAGGAAAAAACAGTTATAAAATCAAAATAATCTTCAACTATAATAATGATTGCTCAAAATACACATGAATTAACACTGTACATGAATAGTAGAAATCTTCCAACATAAAAAATCTTCAATATTTTTTAAAAAATTAAGAACATTTCAAAAAGGAAAAATCACTAATATTCTATTTTATTCAAAATTAACATATATATGTAAATAAATATTAAAATTTTAAGGCTTTACTAAAGGTTTTATTGTACAAAAATATAGCAACTTAAATAGATAAGTTTTTCATAATAAATGGACATCTAAAATCAATTTAAAATTATAAAATTAAATACAAAGAAAATATAATAAATTTATACACATAAAATAAATTTTTAAAGCAATATATTTAAAGCTAGCATATCTATATTTAAAAATAAATGTAATTAAGAATTATATTCACATATAACTTTATCATATGAAAAAAATTATATAACATTATTATTATTTACAATTGGGTTATGATTATGATTATGACTTTGTTAGGATTGGGGTTGAATCAAAATTCTAAGATAAAGCTTGGAGTAATGGTTAGCATAGGGTTAGATCAAGGTTGATTTAGGGTTAGGGTTCAAAAGGGTTCAATTAGGATTAGAATTCAATTAAGATTAAGGTTACTTTAAGATTAGGATTAAGGTTAGGGTTATAGGATAAAGCTTTGGGTAAAGGTTAGGATTAGGACACAAATAGAGTTAGGGTTAGGTTTCAATTAGGGTTAGATACAACAAGGCTTAGGGATAGGATTAATTTTAGGAAAGGGTGAGGGTTCAATAAGGGTTGGGTTCTAATAATGGTTAGGGTTAGGGTTCAATTAGTATTACAATTAGAATTAGGGTTCAATTCTAACTCTAATTAAAATTATAATCCTAACCATAACAATACCATAGAAGATTAGAGAATAAAAGCATTAATAAATACTATAAATAATAGTTCATCTAACACTAATTTATAAGTTGTCAAAACAAATAATGAAATCTTAAGGGGGTGTCTAAAGGGGTCATAATAGAACATCTTAAGGGGATGTCTAAAGGGGTCATAATAGAAAGTGTTAATTAAGGGGATGTCTTAAGGGGTCTTAAGGGGATGTCTAAAGGGGTCATAATAGAACATGTTAAATAAGGGGATCTCTAAAAGGGTCATAATAGAATGTATTAAGGGGATGTCTTAAGGGGTTATAATATGTCTTAAGGGGATGTCTTTAGGGGTCTTAAGGGGATGTCTAAAGGGGTCATAATAGAACATGTTAATTAAGGGGATGTCTAAAAGGGTCATAATAGAACATCTTAAGGGGATGTATTAAGGGGTCATAATACGCCTAAATATATAGAATATTGATTTGATAAATAGAAGTACATAGAGTATGTTTAATTTTGTAAGTATGTATGTACATAAATGTCATCTCAAAATGATGTTTACAAAATTTGGATATGCCATCTCAAGAACATCTCAAACTCGTGGCTAGAATGTAGTAGGTCTTCACACCACCTAATATCAAAAAGGTACAAGCAATATTAATGAAATCATCAAAACATACATATTTTAATTTATATAAAACTATCTATATGTATAGAACTCAAGTACCTGCATTTAAAAGTATTCCACACATGTTTGTAGGTTGAATCTAGGCATCCTCTCCTTTTTGTTTCAAAGTATGAGATCAATGCAATGATGGCTTTAGGATACTGAAAAATGACAATAAATCAATTTTAACTATTAATGTCCAAGAAATATCAATATGTAATCAAAACATGTATTTAAATATAATTTAACTGATAATTACCTATTTTTACCAAGTATTCCATGTTGTCTAGGTTGAATTTGCATGGACTAGATCCTTTTTGTGATTATGCCTTAAGGATATATAAAAGAACAATTTAAATCAATTTCAACTAATAACACACTTGAACAATGTTGAAACATGTATTTAATGTATTTAAAAGGACAAAAAAAAACTAAAACTATATTTACCTGTATTTACTTAATCCATTATACCATTTGCATCCTCTCTTTTTTGAAATGCACCTATGATTGCCTCATGCTCTTCCATAGAAATTAACCATAGCAATTTTTTTGAAGGTCTTCCACGATACCGCTCTAGTTTTATATTTGTTACCACCACCAAATGTGAATAATGCATAATATTTTTATGTGTTTCAAAGTCTTCGATTGAGGTAGACCATTATTTCTTCTCAAGTATTTTTGTAGCCAAGTGCCAACAACCACCACCGATCCTATTGGAAAACATGTTCAAAAACCACCATCAAATAACTTCTCAAAATTTACTTAAGGGGATCAAAGACTTGTTCTAAAAAATTGCTTAAGGGGATCTAAAACTTGTTATCAAAATTTTCTTAGGGAGGTGTCTTAAGGGGATCACCGTACTTGTTGGATAATGAAAGCCATCATCATCTTCTCGAGGTGTTAACAACTTATGTTTAGTTTCCACACAACGAGCCAACCAATATTCTATTTGCTCTTCATTCCCATCAAGTGCAATAATTGCATACATATGTCTTCCAACAAAATTTGATTTAATAACTTGTGCATATCCATATAACTAATTTAGTATTAAAAAATAACTTAATAAATCAAAATAAAATGAAATAAATTAAATTAAAATTACCTTCTTGTACAAGGTCTGAAACACGATCATAATCTTCAGATGCAAACAATTGATCATTTTCTTCAATAGTTCTTTCATATTGATTATGTGTTTCTACAGGTGTCAACGATCTTTACTCCCACTGTTCAACCCATTTTGTATTTTCACAAGCCTCCCAATCTCTTGAGATACAAAAATGGAAAAAAAATGTAAGCTCCCTTGTCCAAATAGTCCATGTGCTTGCTGTCGCACTCCTAAATGAATGTCATTTAGTAGATCCACTAATTATCTCACAATCAACTCTAGATACAATGTTCTCTTCTTCCACCAACCAAAAGACTCGATGAACTGTAGAGTAATCACTCAAACCAAGTGTAGATAATCTTCTGTTACACCAATCCACAATCTCATGTGCATTTTTAAATTTTACTAAATCCTTAAATTTTAATTGTTCTCTAGCAAGAATTCTTTTGACACATGCACCAGCTCCATAATATTCTCCTTTACCATGCCCAGCTTCAAAAAAACTCCATATATGTTGGACATTAAGTTCCTTGTGAACCCTACTTAACCAATAGAACATTCTAGCATTTTTGAACTACCCCATACAATTATCTGACCATATGAGGTGTTCTTTCATATGGATTCCTCTTTCTCTTAAATTTATATAAAATATACTAAAACAATATTGAACAAACTCTGATGAGTGTAACCAATTGTCACTCAAATAAAAATGATACTCCCTCAAAACTTTTCTATCATCCTCAATGCTATCATCTGCATGTCTATAAACAATATGGACAAACATAGCTACTTGCATTGAATTATAATATTGAGATTGAATTTCCTCTTGCGGAGTGTGAGTATAATTCTCTGCAAAATCAACCATTGAAAGTATAGTACCAATTGGAAATGTGTTTCTACATGCGAAAAATTGACCATCAAGCCATCGAGCATGTTCAAAGTGCACAACATATTTTGGTACAATTTTATTATTAAATTCACTCATAAATGCATGCACACTAACTTTTTCTATAACTAAATCACAACACTTTCCTATTTTTCCATCTTTTAAAGAATAGTGAACATTCCTAAATCTTTTGACGTCTACTAATTGTTGTCCAAAATCATGATCAACACTTTCATGCAAACAAATTCTTAAAAATGAAAGATTTATGTAATTAATGCATTGTCCAGAAATACAAGAACTTAAATAAAATAATTTATCATTAGATTTTTCACAAAAAAAAAACCTAAAATAAACTCTCTTATTGCTTCAGGTGGCATATCAATACCACAATCATGTATAATCATGTTAGAATGCAAGGTAAAATGTATATATTGAAAAACATCATAAAAATAACGAAATTGAACATGTATTTTACAACAACAAGATATTCATTGCTTATTAATTTTTACATACCAGGGTTTACATTTTTCAAAAGACCTTTGAATTATTTTAATATTACCAGGTAACACTGAATCGCTACAAAATTTTCTATAAAATTTAGTTTGTGTTGTATCTAATAGGTGTTTTGGGTGACGATCGCGAACTTTGGACCCCACCCTTAATTTTAAAACATCTCTAGCATTAGATGAAACCCTAGTATTATCATGCAAATATTTTTTGATCAAAGATTTAATTTCAACATTCAATTTTATATCAGACCTCGATAGTCGTCCACTGAAACTCCAACATTGATTGATAGGATCATTTTCTATACTTTCTCTTCTTTTTGCTGCTCTTAATAGTGTTTTAGGATGCATTTTTAAAACTTCACTAATATTGCTTACCATTCTTTTATTCAAAGTTGTTTTATTAACTATAGCAATGTTCTATCGTAGCTTTTGATTTACAGGAAGTGGGCTTCAAAAAGCATAGTGACAAAGGTAATGTAATTGTAATATGCAGGTATAAATACTTATAATATCAAGTAGTAATTCATTTTGATATAGTATCTATGAATTAAGTTTACAATTAGCATCCTTATGTGAATATTGCCTAACTAATAAGAAGCAAACTATTTACGAGTTACTAGAATTGTTTTGACTATTATGTGTGGTTTAGTGGGAGGGACAGTGTGGTATCACTCACTCGCGAGTGCCCTACTATGCTGAGAATTTATCTCACAATGTATTTGTGATATATATGTATTGTGCACAACGTTTGTTTGCATGTAGGATTGCAGGAACCAAGCTTCGATTCCACCTACATTGTCAGGACAGGGCGAGCATCATAAACACCCAATGGGATTGACGTGGAAAAAATAGAAACTGACAAGAAAGTTTCCCCAATCTAGTTCATCACTAGTCCTTGTGTTTGGAAAATTGGTCTGGTTGCAACCCCGTCACCATTTTTATTTTGGTAACATTTCCTTATTTTTGGTTTGTTTAATTTTTGTTTCTTACTTGATGACGTTTAATTCATGTTTTGATTTATGGTGTTGATGTGCTTATGATCATTGGTATTGTTGTGTTATCGTGTTTATGCTTGAGATTGACTTCCGGGAGTAAGTCGATGTCTAAGGGGGGGAGGATGTAGTGCCCTCCGTTTTGCAGTTGTCGTTGATGTAAGTTGTTGTTGGTAATGTCATGATGATGTGGTGATTTTATTATTTAATTTAATTTTAAGGTTATGAAATAACACTAATAATATGTTTGGATTTGATTAATAAAATTAATTTAATTATAATGTTACTTGTTTTATTTGGAATTAAATAAAGAATTAGATTCAATAATAAACATTAATTGAATTATCTTTGGGAGTTAATTATTTAAAGTAATCAGATTAGATGAGGAAAGATAATTATCATTTAATGATTAAATTCAATTAATAAATTTAAAAGTGAGAAAATATTAGAGAGGATTAAATATTAAAATTGTACTTAAGTTTAAATAAATTAAGGTGAAAATATTTATTAAAATAAATATATTTTATTGTAACTAAAAGAAAGATTAAATTATTAAATATTTAATAGTTGATCTATTTGGTTTATATATTAAAGAGTCAATTATAAAATAAAATAAAAATAAGGGTAGTGGCTAGCATTCAATCATAACTATTGGAAGTGCAGCGATCTGACCAAATTATATAAGTAATGTAAGTCGAATGGTTCTTCGAGGGGAGTGGAAAAGACACCATGAAACAAACTATAAACAAGAATTATTCTGGAGGAAGGGGGAGAAAAATTTCAGTTCTCGGAGAGTAGGGTTTGTTATGATTAAAATTTTCTCTTTACCCATACCTTGGAGCGAGTTCTCCCTATGATCCAATTTGAGACTAGCCTCCCCCACAAAATATCTAGTGGATTTCCTATGAGCAGTAATTAAGAGGATATATTTGAAGCACTTTCTTGTTTGTCTGCCATTAATGATTATTGTGATCGTTTTGGTATGCTTTAAATGGCGGGGTTCTATTTTCATCTAGGCGGTGTTGCTAGGAAGATTGCATGGCATCGACTTAGCCAGGTTCCTTTCTATCTCTGATCTTCCACTTTCTTTAATTATTTTGGTTAGGCACTTTCAATAGTATATCGCCCTAAATGCTCCGGTAGTTTTCATTAGGTAATGTAAATGCTCTTGATATTTCTTTTAAATTGGGGAAATTGTGTATATCTTTTACTCATATCTACTTCAGGCCTTAATAAAACATCAGGTCTTGAGTCTAAATCTTACAAACATCTTGCTCTTTGAAATGTATGAGTATAGGAATCGTTTCATATTCTTGAACATAATAGGAAGTTTAGAGGTTTAAATAATCTCTCTCTGATTTCACTATCATTCTATCTCAGCTTCTGCTTGTTTCTTTTGTCCTCTGTCGCAATTCTAGCACTTGAAAATAAACTAATGTCAATCATTAACAGGTTAGAGAGCTTTCCGTTGTTTGTGGGAAGATTATTTTCCAAACTTCAGTCTTGAGCGCGTCTCTGGAAACTCACCTCTAATCTAAGATGCGTTTAGTTCAAAACAGAAAGTTGTACATTAATTCTTCTTCTCTTAGTCACGTATCTGCACCTCACCTTTCTCTTTCCCTTCAGGCTTGCGGATAACACTTGAGATTTAATAATGCAAGTAGATGGCGATATTTCCAAATTCCAATATTCACTTTCTGTTATACTTGGCAACCTGTCACTGCTACGGTATTTAGAGTTGAGACATTGTACAGAATTTAATAGTCTCCCTGAAATCATTGACCATCTTTCACAGCTACAACTTTTCGAATTGCAAGGTGTAGTAAATTTAACAATCTCTCTGGTTACTTTTAATCTCGTCGGTTCTATGATAATTTTGTTTTAGAATAAAAATCCATTTTGTACATATCCTTCATCATGAAATCCTCAGACCACGTTCCTTCGAGGAATTTTATCAAACAATTCAAGTGCCTTGTCTTCATGCATTTTTCATCCATGTCTTAGGTTACAAGATTTTTCTTTACTCCTGTCGATGGTTGTTGCTTGAAAATTTCTGAGTTGTTCAATTAATCCATTTTGTGCATATCGCACTATCAATAGTGTTGCTAATGTTTATTTAGAGTATTGAATCTGCTGCATCTCCCGCAACGATTGACCGATCATAGCGATTGATCGGCCTCCTTATGGTATACCATCCTGTGCTTGTTATTCACGTTTTGGCTTGAGAATAATGCTCGCGGTTGATTCCAGTTACCTTCGGTCTGTGCAATGTTTATCACGACCTGCATTTTGCGAGCTCAACAATATTCATTAATCATGACCATGCCAATTAAGTAGCAATTTACCTTTTAGAAAGTACACTTTGATGTTGAAAAAGAATGCTAAAGTCAGGTCTTGGTCTTATCTTGGGGTAACTGATGGTGGATGATTGAACTTCCTTTGCGCATGGGCTGTGAAGGTTTCTGGGTTGTTGTTTTATATCATATTTGAAAATGAGCAGTTGTTCTTTGAGATATTGCTAGCTAGAGTTTCCTTTGGTTCCTTTTTCTATTGCCAAATCTCTTTTGTCAAACCCATTCATATTGATGCTTATCGACTAAGGGATCCTCCAACTTTTATTATTGTGAGCAAATCACTTATGTGATACCTTGTCAATATCTATAAATGGGAAGACCAGTGCTATCATCCACTTCTTTTTGACCTCAGATTAAAAGGTTGTGGTCGTATAAGGGTAGAAGTGTTAATTGATCTTTTTGTAGATATTTGTAATAATTGTAGGGTATGGTGATTATACTATGTAATAACGTTATAGGTGATATTTTACCAAGCTAAGTTAGTACCATAGTTTAAAGTATATTTTCACATAATAATATCGTCATATTATGATCTTGTGTCATGGAGTTTATTACTATTAAGTCAATATTTTGAATAATTGTATCCAAGATACTTCTATCTCATTAGATTTTAGTTGTAGTCGCCTGGCAAGCCATGTGGTGAGAAATGTGATAGCTGTGTTAACATGGAAGTTGTAGAGAACATGAAATGGGATTTATTTCTCTTAGTCCTTAGTAAAACATATACGATGACTTATAATTATTGGATTATGGAGGAAGTATGTATTGAAACCTCTTTGTTGTACAAACTACATCTTATTAAACAAATGGATAAATTATATTTGAAAGTTGACGTTCTTTAGTGAATTAGCATTGAATGTATATGTATGTTTAAGGGTTAATTTGATGTTTCCAATTGGATGTGTCCTCCTTTACGTTTTCTTGGTTTCAAAAATGATTTTATTCCATTGGGTTCGAGTCCTTTGACATATCCTTTCATTGTGACTTTTCTTGAGTTTGCATGAGTTGGGAATCCTCTTTAATTTAAATTGTGTTGCTATTCGTTAAACCCTGCGTGATGAATTCTTGGTTTGTTTGGAGTTGTGGGGATCTTATTAATTGATTTGTGGTGGAATTTTTTGGATACTTATGCATTGCTTGATGGTGATTTACATACCAATTTAAGGGATTCTTGTGAGGAGAAAATTGAGGTCTCCAGTGGAATGTCTAATTGGTGGCTTTTGGATGTTGCGTGATTTTTGTTGAATTAAAGATGACACCATTGTGGATTTATGGATTGTATTTGTGTTTTAGAGTTGATTGATTTGTGGATGGGGTTTGATGAACTTTATTTGTGTGGATTTTCGGAGTTAATCTCATATTTGGGGGAAATTTTATACTTGTGTTGGAATTATTGGGGAAAAACTTGTGTTGCTTCATTTTACCCTTGTTTGTGGGTTTTCATTCTTTGCCTCCTGTGAGGCTTCGAGACGATTGTCACTTCGATGTTCTCTTTATATGCCCCTTGAAGTGGCAAGTGCCTTTGGTATCACTATTATTTTGGAAGGGTTGTATGAAACTTTGTGAGACTCTGATTATGTACTTGGTAGCGAGATGGGTAATGCCTCGCATGCTTTTATGTTGTGATTCTATGTTCAAATTATGATGGTACAACCCTTGGTTTTAACATTTGTTGGGTATCTAGGGAGAGTGGATTCCTCATGGGGGTCACTCGCTTAAGGGAATGGCAGATAAATCCCAATTTGAGTGAGTTAGTAATCAAGGGAAAACCTAAATAATTTTAATCAGGCTGGGTAGTGTTTCATCATTATAAGATTAAAAATGGATGTCTCATCTCTATTAGTGCTTCCGCGAAGCAATGCAGCTAAGAAGCCTTTGGTTGGTACAGTTTGACCCTCTACTCCTTCACGTAGAGGCTTCATGGCTCCCAGAGCTTCAACAAATTCTATGGACTGCCTCCAAATTTTGGGAGGAAGGCACAGATGTTTCATAGGATGGACTCTGCACCTCCAGCTGGGAGGAAGAGCACAGGATAGCCCATGTAGGACTATGTGATGACACTCTCCCCTAGTTGCCCAGGTGTTTTACTTTATTGTGTTCCTCTGGAACTATGTTATGGGAGTTGGTTTAGATTGTTGTTGAATGGACTTATATTGAATTATGGAATATTGCCTTGATTCATCTTTTATGCAATTTCTTTGGTGGTCTCTTGTAATGGATCCTCTTTCTACTGATATTTGACTCTATGACCTGCACTTTATGGTAATCGGGTGGTTAAGTGATGTTATTATGCTGTTTAATTGCAATTTGAATTCTCCGTATTATGTTTATTAATTCACTTGATTTGGAAGTGTTTCTATGATCATCCCTTTGGTTACTTGTTTATTGGTCATTGCTTTGATTTATGTGGATGATTTATGATTTTAAGTTATTTTAATGTGACTCTTGATGTTGTTGATTATGTCATTGTAACTTGAGTTTTATGATACCTTTGTATGTTGTTGAGTCTTGTGGTTCGTGGTTTGGATGTTCTTGGTTGAAGACTCTTTCTTGTCAGCCCTTAGCACAAGGGGTGGGTCTTTGGACTCATGTGGTCAGGTGGAATGTGCTAAGCACCCCATTAGGTCCCCAGTCGAGGATCAAAAGGTGTGGATTGGTGCTATTGCAGCGACTCCTGAGTTGTATCTGTCTTGGATCCAGTTATGATTCTTTGTATTCATCTGTTTATTTGTATCATGTTATCTTGTGTATGGTTTCCATTTATGTTGGAAACACTTTTGTATCATTGTACCTCTAGAACATTGTATTGTAATGTAACGTTAAACCTTGTGTGGCTATTGGCCATGGCAATTGTTATTCAATGTGTTAAGTTAATCATGCATATGTTGTATTTATGTACACAGATGGTTTCTTATTAATGAATTTTCATGTATGTATTACATTGGTTAATGTTTACTTTGTTATGGATTATATCTTTAGCTTTTATTCTTTATTGTTGTTGTGTGGATCTAAGTCGCATAATGTCTCCTTGTGTACCCCAAGGGATGTATATGTTAGTGAATCTACTTAAATAAAATTCATGTTATGATTTAATGTGTATTACATGTATGTTATGTTAACTTTTTTTTAAAAATAAAATAAAATTGTGCAGCAATTATTGCTTAATTGTCCTTTGGGGTTCGCTCGACGGGGCATTACAACAGGTGTCAATAATCTTTACTCCCACTATTCAACCCATTTTGTATTTTCACAAGCTTCCCAATCTCTTGACATACAAAAATGGAAAAAAAATGTAAGCTCCCTTGTCCAAATAGTCCATGTGCTTGCTGTTGCACTCCTAAATGAATGGCATTTAGTAGATCCACTAATTATCTCACAATCAACTCTAGATACAATGTTCTCTTCTTCCACCAACCAAAAGAATCGATGAACTATAGAGTAATCACTCAAACCAAGTGTAGATAATCTTCTATTACACCAATCCACAATCTCATGTGCATTTTTAAATTTTACTAAATCCTTGAATTTTAATTGTTCTCTAGCAAGAATTCTTTTGACACATGCACCAGCTCCATAATATTCTCCTTTACCATGCCTGGCTTCAAAAAAGCTCTATATATGTTGGACATTAAGTTCCTTGTGAACCCTACTTAACCAATAGAACATTCTAGCATTTTTGAACTACCCCGTACAATTATCTGACCATATGAGGTGTTCTTTCATATGGATTCCTCTTTCTCTTAAATTTCTATAAAAAATACTTCAAAACAATATTGAATAAACTCTCATGAGTGTAAATCCAATTGTCACTAAATAAAATGATACTCCCCTCAAAAATTTCTATCATCCCTCAATGCTAATATCATCCGGGTGACATGTCTATAAACAATATGGACAAAATATAGCTACTTGCATTGAATTATAATATTGAGATTGAATTTTCCTATGGAGCGAGGAAAGGGCACTTCCGCGAAAATCAACCACTAAAAGTATAGTACCAATTGGAAATGTGTTTCTACATGCGCGAAATTGGCCATCAAGCCATCGAGCATGTTCAAAGTGCATAACATATTTTGGTACAATTTTATTATTAAATTCACTCATAAATGTATGCACACTAACTTTTTCTGTAACTAAATCACAATGCTTTCCTATTTTTCCATCTTTTAAAGAATAGTGAACATTCCTAAATCTTTTGACGTCTACTAATTGTTGTCCAAAATCATGATCAACACTTTCATGCAAACAATTTCTTAAAAATGAAAGATTTCTGCAGTTAATGCATTGTCCGTAAATACAAGAACTTAAATAAAATAATCTATCATTAGATTTTTCACAAAACAAACCTGAAATAAACTCTCTTATTGCTTCAGGTGGCATATCAATACCACAATCCTATATAATCATGTTAGAATGCAAGGTACAACGTATATATCAAAAAACATCATAAAAATAACGTAAATTGAACATGTATTTTACAACAACAAGATATTCATTGCTTATTAATTTTACATACTCGTGGTTTACATTTTCAAAAGACCTTTGACTTATTTTTAATATTACCCGTAACATCAATCGCTACAAAATTTCTATAAAATTTTAGTTTGTGTTGTATCTAATAGGTGTTTTGGGTGACGAGACGGAACTTTGGACTCCCACCCCTTAATTTTTAAAACATCTCTAGCATTAGATGAAACCCTAGTAAATTATCATGCTAATATTTTTCTTTATCAAAGATTTAATTTCTAACATTCAATTTTATATCAATTCTCGAAGTAGTCAGCCTCCATCAAATCCCTAACATTGATTGATAGGATCATTTTCGACAACCCTCAACTTTTAAAACTTCACTAATATTGCTTACCATTCTTTTATTCAAAGTTGTTTTATTAACTATAGCAATAGTTGTAGCTCTTCTTGTTGTGTTTTTATCTTTAGATCGACTATTTTTCCCAATAGATTGAATGGTACTAGCAACATTAAACATAGCATGTTTTCATGATTGATCTTTTCTTTTTGGTTTAACATAAAAGCCTAACCTTTTCATTACTTTCCTCATTTTTTGCATTCTCATCAATTGCATCATTAGTTGACATTGAAATGCAATTTTTTTACGATAAAAGAATTTGGTGTATATTCCCATTCGCATGTTCTTTTATTTCCTCCCAAGAAATTTTGGTGCAGGATTGTAAGATTATCTAAAAAACACCACTTCCAATTTTAAAAAGTATTTTCATTAAATTCAACATCACATTCTAGATTTTCATCTTCATTTTCATTTACATTTTCATCTTCTTCAAGTTTCATCAAAAAGGGTTTCTATTTTCATTTTCATCAACAAAACTGCCATTTTCATTTTCATCTTCATTTTCATTAACAAAACGGTTCTCATTTTCATTTCTTACATTAGCAAAACGATCTCATTTTCATTTTCATTTTCATCAAAAATATAGGTTTTGTTTTCATTTTCAAGAAAATGATCATTTTGATTTTCATTTGCAACAAAAGATTTTTCTTTTTTGTTTTCAACAAGTTCTATAAAAGTTTCATCTCTCTGAATATGGTCAATGTCAACATCATTATATCCAGCATCTTGTAAAACTTCTACATACAAATTTACCATTTCACTAACATGTGGATTTGAAGACGTACCTGGATTTGTGCATATTGAAACATTCTTCTTGACATTCAAAGAGGGATTTGAAGACATAGTAGGACTTGTTTGAATAATCATATTCTTCTCCAAATTAACTCCTTGCAAATTAGCTTCATCTATAACTATGGTATCTTCAATTTTTTCATCTTCAATAGTTGTTGAATTGGTTGCTCCACCATCATTCATTGATTTCATTCTCATTCTTCTTTCTCTTTGTCTTTGTCTCTCTTTTTCTCTATTTGCTTCAACTTCTTGAGGAGTCAATGTCTTTCTTCTCTTATTGCGAGTTTTATCTCCCATAATTATAAAATTCTCAAGCACAAATGAATGTTAATAGTGAAATACTTCAAAATATTCAATCCAAATTGGAAGTTGAATACCTATTACGACAAAATTCTTCCTCTTGTATTCCTCAAAACAAGTAGAAAACTACCATAATTCCACTTTAAAATTGTTTTCTTCATGCTTCCTTTGAAAAATTTAATCCATATTGCAAATTGAAACCTTTTGTTCCTCCAAACAAGCACAAAAATAACACAATTTCACTTCAAAAATGGTGTAGATAATGCTCCCTTTGATAAAATCAACCAAAAATCAAATTCACCACCTATAAATATAATAACTTATGAAAAATAATTCATTTTTAGTGCTATCGGTCGTACATATGAAGTTGCAAAGTTGTAGACTTCACAATAATTTTGCACAGTGTATTTAAATAAAATAAATGGGATCCCATTTATAAAACGGGATCCCGCTTACTATAAAACAAGATCCCAATTATAAAACGGGATCCTGTATATTAATAAGCAGGATCCCGCTCTATAATCGGGATCCCATTCACCAACGTTGAATGTCAGAGCCATTGTAAAGGTAACAAGATCCTGTTTATGAAACGGGATCCCATTCCATTTACAACGGTCGGAATACTGTCGGATGGGAATGGGATCCCAATTATAGTACAAGATCCCGTTTATTAATAAACGGGATCCCGTTTTATAATCGAGATCCCTTTTTTTAAATTCGAATTTTGTTTTGCATCGTGGGCGGGTTTTTGCCAAGGTTTTTGGTTCGGAGAAAGCATTGGAAGTCCGAACCTAGGCCTTCAACCTAGTTTGACCTGCAAGTTGATGGCCCTAACAATGTCAAAAAAAAATACAGAATTTGGACATATGGCTGATGACCTTTTTTGCAAAATTTTCTGATGAAATTAAAACCCATTTTAGTTGAAACAATGCAGATTCTAATTATGTAATTCGTTTTGCAATTGAATTATTTTTTCTATTTTTCAATTAATTTCTAATAAAATTGGTCCATAAACTTTAAATATCATAGTTTTTTACTATTTTAATAACTTTTGATCAACATAACATTTTGACAAATGGATTGCATGAGAGCAAACTTTAGACAATTCTTTTCAATTTAAAAAAAAAAATCAGAAAATGATAAGTTTAGGTCATCTTATGCATGTCGTACATGACAAATTTTCAAAATGACAAATTTGCCTACTAAAAAATTAACAAAAAAAATAAAGAAATCAATAAAAAATAACAAAAAATATCAAGAACAAGCTTCAATGAGTCATAAAAATTTTCCCAAAAGGATTTAGAAAAATACGATAATTTAAGTCAAAATATGGATGTTGTACATGTGCATGGTATGGTAAAAAAAATGACTTTTAAATAGTGGTTTTTAGAAATGCCTATTAAAACTCAATTTGTACAATCTGGGTATTGAAATAAATTACATATTTGGAAACTAGACTCCGAGCACTACATTTTATGATTAGTGACTTTTTTAAAGATTTCATCTCTAAGTGCTTCCAATTTTAAGGTCAAATGTGTCAAATACTAAAAATCAAGGAAAACACTTCCACTTTTTGGCCGAAAAGTGGACTCAACTTCTTGCACACACCCCAATATTTAAGAACACTTTTGAATTCAAATATGTATGTGTTTTACATTTAATTTTTTATTTTGTTACTTCTATATTTTCCTTTTTTATTCGTAGTAATAGTTCAATCATTATATCATTTAATTTTTCTTAACTGTTAATTTATTTTATTCTTTATTCTTTATTATAATTTATAACATAATTTAAATTCCTATTATTCCAATTATTATAATTTTTTTTTTTTTTCTTTTTTTTTTAGGATCAGCAGAACTGCAGCACTCCACTCCCCCTATAAACTCCACTCGTAACTCTTTTTTAACGTGACCGGCGGCGCTGGCGCGACACGCCCTCCGGTACCACGGGACGGGGGGAGACTAGAACTCGTGACCAGCAGAGCCGCAACGGAATTACTTAGCCAACCGAGCTAGGGCCCCCGCCCTATTCCAATTATTATAATAATCCTTTTATAATTTTCTCATTATTTTTAATAATTTTAATTTAATTTATTTAATTTTAATAATATTATCTTTATTAAGTATACCAATTTATCCTCCTTTCTGATCATGTTATATATTATCTCTTTATTTTATAACTCAATAAGATTTTCTATTTTACTATTAATTTTGTTATTAATGTTGATAGTATCTTACCTTTTATCTTAAATTTGAAAAATATTACATGTCAAAATATTAATATTAATAATAAACATAATATTTCCTGACACATAAAATTCATGTCTCCATGTATGTATTAAGTAAAATTGTTCCTGCAAACCATGATTCCAAACTTGCACCAACACAAGAAACAATCAATATGTTAAATCAAATGCAAGGTTAGCGACATGATTCCTCAAGAAATTCATTTAAATTGCAAAAGAGAGAGGAAATGAAATGAAAAACACAACAAGACTTAAAACATATCAAATCCAATTCTAAAGCAAAGTAAACTCTTAATCTCTTGAGGGAATTGGTGCCAATTTGATGTGAACATTGGCCCTTTCCCAACTCCAATGATGCAATGGTGATTTGGTGATGAAAGTTAATCCACTTTGATGAAGAGTGATGAATGCTCCAAGATAAAACCTACATAGCCTAGCTATAAACTGTAATGCCTTGCCGCACAAACCCCAAAGGACAACAACTATGGCAATTTTTATTTTTTAAAAAAATATAAAATATATAATATATGCATATTAAGATCCACTGCATGAGATTCTATTAGATGAATACAATAATACATGTATACTTTACATCAACTTCTAGCACAATACATAGATCAGATACATAAGTTTACATCATAAACTTCCCAACACATGTGGGAGTAATCATCAATACATGAGTATAATTGAAATACATAATTAACATCTGGTTACAAGAAAATCTCTAGCTCATGTTCCATTAGGAAGACACTACACCATACGAATGCTGGTGGGGAACCCAATAGGGTGCATAGAACATTCCACCCGACCATATGGGTTTTAGAAAAAACCCACCCCCCATGCTAGGAGGTGACAAGGAAGAATCATCGACCAAGGATGTCCAATAGACAACAACAAGGCTCAACTCCAAACAAAAGTGATATGGGAATACATAGACAACACAACACCTATAAATTCCAAAATCTTAACATCAATAGATCACAAAACATAACATCAATAGACCACTCCCAGAGACTTACAAAATCAACCAATCACAAAGAGCCACTCTCCTATTGAAAATAGTAGGTTCAAATCCACAAATCTATGGGTAGACAAGGTGCACAATATTGATAAACCATCTCAACCTTAAAACATAAGGTCACACAACCCGTTCGTAGTAATCGGGTATCCATACTATCACATATCCCATCTCTGGTAACTAGGCATTCAAACTATCTACACCCACATGTACTACCCAACACAAATCAAAAGTTGAATCAACATATATAACAACCCCACATAGAATGAACTTCTCTGGAAGACTTACAAAACCAAACAACCCAATTGCCCAACAATGCAAACAAAGAAAACTCAACCAATAAGCAATTCAGGCATATAATTAATCTAACATTCATATTCCCTAAATCCAATCAAATCATCAATGCATTACTTGGAATTAATTGACTTAATTTCATTTCATTTACAAGTAATAAGAAAATTAACACTAATAGTTTAACTCCAATTTCCACAATAACACACACAACAATAAAAGTCAATTTCTCTATAAAAATTATTTCATCTTAACTATTTGTGCTTTGCATGCACCAAATAATACATAATATGCATTTCTCTTTTAAAAGATCATTTCATCTTAAAGTAACTACTTCTACATTTTCATGCACCTAATTAAAATTATTTTTTCTAATAAAATCATTTTATTATCAAACATCTACTTAAATTCAATTTCCTCTTTTAAATTATAACATTCTAAAAATAATCAATTCCATGTATTCACATGCATCTATTGTCAAAATACATTTAAATAAATATATATATTAAAAATATACATATAACATTTAAATATTTAAATATTTCATTTACAACTTCCAAACGTAAAAATTAAACATATATATTTAAAATATCTATTATATCAAAATAGCCAATTAAATAAATATATTTAAATATATATAATTAAATATGTATAATACATATAATTATACATATATATAAATATATATTATTTAATAAATTAAAAATAATTTACTATATTCAAACAATACTAATCATAAAACTAGTGTGTTGCGACTTTAATAACTTTTGTTTTCAGATCTGGCTTTTTCTAAAAAAAATTCTGATAGTCGCCACCAAGTCTTTTAAAACATACAAAAAAATCAGCCATATTCAGTTCGTAAATTTTGAGTTATGATTAATTTAGTAACCCTCTCTCTCTGCTATTTTTTTTAATATAAATTTTTCTAGAAGAAAAGATTTATTATTTTATCAGAGGATTTCATTTTCCCTAATTTATCAGAGCATTTCTTTTTTCAATCTTACAAAGGTTTTCTAAATTATCTGTGGGATTTTCTAAATTATCTATTGTTTTCTTTTTGAATTTCCTTCCATTTCAATTCATTTCCCTACAAAGGATCTAAGATTTTCACAATCCTTCTACAAATGTTTCCAAAATTTCACAACAAATTAACAGACGGTATTTCAAAATATATAAACAAATCCTCTAATTTTTCAATTCCACAAAATCAAAACAAACTTCTATAGTTTTGTACAAACAATCTTTTAAAAACACAATTTAAACAAACATTTAAAATAAGGAACCTGGATCCTCAAGCTCAAATTGATGAAGATTGAAGTTGAGCCTTCATATTTCAATTCCCAAACTTTTCCCAAAGATTTCTTCTTCCAGAAGATGTGCAAAACAATTCTAGCCCAGAACTTCCCTGAGAGCCTTTTCCAATTTTTTTACCAAAAAACTTCACACAAAATTCTTGTATCCATTCCCGTGAAAACAAAACAAATATTTTCTCGTTCCATTGATCCCAATATTCTTTTTTGAAAATCCAAAAATCAGAATAAAATAGCAATTTTCCATTCTCTCTCAAGTTTTTGAAAATAAACTGAACATGCATTCGTTCTTTTTATTCTTTTCTTGATTTTTCCTTTTTTAAATAAAATCTTTAAGTTTTAAATTTATATTTTATTAATTTCAACTCATAGTTGACACATTATTAATTATTTAAATCTTTTATTCTATTATTTATCCTCAACTTACTATTTACATTAAATTATCAAAAATGTCAAGTTTTAAAATTATAAATAATGTTATTTACACAATTAATTTATTTATCTTTAATTAGTTACATAACTTTTAGTTTAACACTTTTAAATTTTAATAAAGTTATTCCCAATAACTAACTAATAACACTTATTTTAATTATTTAAATTAAATAATACTATTAATCCACCCAAATACATAACAACACAAACATTAAATAAATAACACAAATACAAACTCACGATAAACAACTATCACATAATACCAAAACAACCAAAGTCAAGGACACACAATACCGCTAGACGCATGATGGGTTGACAGACTTAGGACAAGGAGACTTCCTTGTCATCTTTGTTTCAACATCATACCCGTTGGGATAATTTAATGCTTGCCTTGTCCTGCCAAAGCAGGTGGAATCAAGACTTTATTCCTGCAATTCCTGCATACAAACAAGGTTGTGTACAACATATATATAAACAAATGCATCACATTGTGAGAAGGAATCACAACGTAGCAGGGCACTCGCGAACGAGTGGTGCTACACTGTCCCCTCACCAAATCTATAATAACAACTACAACATCAAGTATAAAGTAACATTATTAAACTAAACTGATCACATCATATCATCATGAAATAATTACTAGTCTATTGCATAACAACATATACTACATCTAGATATAAGCATACCCAGTTAAATTCAACCACAATGTATCATCATAACCTCAATGTCATAAAAAAAGTATCATGAGCAACAAGTAAGTTAAGCTATCCAATTAAATCTTTGCATCATAACAAAAGAATGTACCTCATTCCCACAAGAGTACCATCAGAAGTCCTTGTTCCATCTTCCTCTTCAGATTCCTTAGCTAGACTACCTACACATTCCAAGTGAGAACAGAGGGGCACTACAATTATAGTTATTAGAAGAAAAATTTCATGTAAGGAAAAATCTTATTTTGATGAATGAATCCCAATTTAAGGCCAAGCATGTAGAAGGTAGTGACCTATCCATGTCCTGGAGTGGTGGGACATAATTTTTTTCTCATTGACCTAGGAAATATGCATGAAGGCCCTTGTAACCACATTTGGCACCTCTTGTCATCTTCTTTAGGTAGTGAAAATTCAAGTGAGTTTTGAACTTCATCATGTGAAGGAATCCTGTCCAATGGGCGTTGTGAGAAAATGTGGGGTATCTAGAGATGTCTAGATGTTTGAGGAATTTTGCATTTGATCCTTCATTTAGCACAAAGAAAAAATATGGAAGTTTGAGAGGTCTTAGGGTGTTGCACGATATTTTGAAGGGTAAGCACAGACAAATCCACTTAGTAGTGAAAGTTTCATAAAAATGAGTTTTGTATAAAACAATGAGAACCATTGGGATGCAAGGATTTGGGGGTCATTGGAATGTAGATAAGCTTGTGAGAAAATGGAAGGCATTGAGATAGGTTTGAATGCAAGGAGAAGTTCCACCTAAGGGAACCTTGCAAGAGAAAGAGTTTCATTAGAAAGTGGAGAAAGTACGATGATTGACTTGTGGGAAAATGAGTTGTAAGTGAACTTGTGGGAAGATGGAAGGCATAATGAAGTATACAGTCGCACATGAAAAATTCACAAATTTAGATGGAGTCAAGAATTATACAAGTGGAAAAGATGAAAAGTTTTTTGGGGAGAAATAAGGTCCAAAAGGACTTAGTGGGAATCTAATAGACGTTTAGATAAGATTCAAAGTTCCACAAATTGGAAACCTATGGGAACTTGAGCATTAAGAGGAATTATGGATAAATGAGGGGGATTTGGATAGGATAGGAAGTTTTGCAAA
Source organism: Sequoia sempervirens (assembly GCA_007258455.2). Taxonomy (NCBI): domain Eukaryota; kingdom Viridiplantae; phylum Streptophyta; class Pinopsida; order Cupressales; family Cupressaceae; genus Sequoia; species Sequoia sempervirens. The sequence goes on along the minus strand of VDFB02282088.1, from coordinate 16,469 downwards.
GGTAGATGTAGGTAGAAAATTCATAGCTCCATAACTTATCCAATTCTTAACCAAATTTCACAAAATTTGGGATTTAAGTGTCCATTTGGCTCCTCTTCAAAGTGATGTCTTTAGTTTTCCATGAACATATGGGGATTCTCCAAAAAATGTGTCTTCATCTCCTACAAGATAAAATAATATGGAACACAAAAAACAAAAAATAGAGATTTGTTTTCTATTGATGAAGATTGCAAGTGAACTCAGATGCTCTTGCATCAAAGTGTCTCCTAGATACCATACCATTATGCATAAACAACTCTCAATTTGAGTAAATAAATCAATGTGACCTTGTAGTTGTAGTATGAAGTAATAAAATTGTACTATAACCATGTCTTTCTTACCTATAATTTTTCTTATTTTAGATGTTATCTTCATCCATGATAATTTTTTTGTTTTATAAATTTATATTTATCTCAAAATTTCTTTAAGAAAATATTTTCTTATTTTAGAGATTGAACTACTTACATGCAAATTATAGTTAAAATTAAACTATTTTTTATTTTAAAATATTTAATAATTATATGAATTTATTATTCAATTAGAATCACTTTATATTTGAAACATAATTATAAAATATCTTATAATTTAATAGTTTTAACATAGTATTATATTAGATATTATATATTCAATATTAACAGTCAAATTAATTATACATTATTAAATTTAATTTAAGTATTAATATATAATTAAAATACATAATATAGATTTTTCATATTTTGTTGAGGACAATATAATATAAAAGCCAAGTTTCATCTACAATCAACACTTGTAGCTATCCATAATGTTTATTTCTTGGTATTGAAATTGTACCTATAATATTATCAATATTGATTTAAAAAAATTATAAAATATATACTACTAGGGGAGACGGCCTAGTAGTAATCCACCCTAACTTAGTGGACCGTAAGCTTCTAAACAATACATTTGATTTTTACTGGGTTTCTTCATATATGACTTAAGAGCTTAAAGCTATTGTTTCAGCCTTTGAATAGTTACGACAATCACAAGACAAGTCTTTATGTGCATAAAAATCTAAAAATGGTCATTTGGAGGTGTTGTCTAATACCTACACATAGATGCCCTAGAAACTGTACATTACAATTATAAAAAAAGCTGTAAAACTCTTTAATACATATTCCTCTAATAAAAATGTTGACCAACCCACAAATACTTAATAGTGAGTGCTATGACAAAAAAAAAAAAAAAAAAAACAAAACCAATTCCTCTCATTAAAAATAAATGGTTTAAGTACATATGCACAAGTGAAAGACTATTGATTTTTTATGAGAGATTTCTAATACTATAAAGACACATACTTTGCCACTTGACACTTGTTCTTATAAGAAACGGTGATCTCAGTCGATCATTTCAAGCTGCTGAGAGTGAACTTACACATGGCACACGTGGGTCATTTTCTCTCCTGCAGTGAATACTTTTGAAATTAGAATTTATTACGCTATAGAAGCTGTCATATATATTTCAGGCATCTCGTACGACTGTTGCTGAAAAAAATAGTTGGAAGATAGACCTGACTCATATGGGCATGCGAACGGACTGCAGCTTTTCACGCAAACTGCCATACATTAAAAACGCACTAACTCAAAATAAATGTCAGCAACCTATGTTCTTATTGTGCATTCAAGCAAATAAATATCAGTTCAGAGGCAGCTCTCCGTCAATATTTTAATTTTGATGGAGACAGGGATGGCTCGTCCGAACTGCATTGTTCTGCGGTCGTAGGCAATGTAAAAATATCATTACGATTGTGACGAGCATTCGTATCTTTAGGGATCCCACTCTTCACTCCCAGCGGAGGTGGGGATGGTGTAAACATAAACACACAACAAAGGAATTGAAGCCCATGTCAGACAAAGACCACCATCTCCCCGCCCCTCTAATCCATAGTATTTTCCTGCTTGACGAGAGATCAATGCCCTGCCTTGGTTTACATTCTCCTCGCTAACAAAACCAACTTTAAAACCACACTGAAATGCAATGTCAGCGACGTTGAATCCTTTTTCTTGGCACAGCAAGCTACGCGTTATCATTGGTGCGATGAACATTCTCTCTATCATTGCTCTTGCAAGTGGATGGTCTGCCACTTCTGCTTCCAACGAGTCTACCATGGCGCACGAGTATTGCAAGCACTGAACAAAACGGCTGAAAAAGGAGGTGCTTTCACTTTCATATGAAGCTCCCATTCCCACGGTTAGAATAGCAGGACGGAGACAACTGACGCCATGAATGAATTCTGAGACCTTCGCTTTGCTTCTTCGCTTCGACATGTGTGCAAGCTCGCTCATGCAGTTCGCCATTACGATCTCCTCCTCCTCTGAACAAATGCTGTTCACATCTTTCAATTCCATTTCGTGGAAAGTAAAAGGAATCCCAAGGGATTCTGCATATTCACACAACCTTCTTCCTGTGTGTTTGCAGGCCGATTCATACTCCTCCCAGTTAATTGCAGTGATTCTCAAGTGACCAACTGCAATACTGTTATCATTCAAGGCTTCCATGAGAGGCGGCCATTGCATGCCCTCCATAATATCAAAATCGATAATATGGATTCTTTTCCTGCTGCTTTTATTACTACTTGCACCCTGCAGAGCCTCCATTATACTTTGATTTGCAGTGAAATGGGCCATTCTGGTGTAAGGGTACCCTTGGTGAAGCAAACTAAAAGCTCCCATAAAATTCTCTGATCTCCTTAGCTTCCGAAACTCCAGCTCCATTTGATCCACAGGCCTATTACACTGAACAAGGCTATTATATAGGTAAAAGGCCACCCTCTCCATTACAGAACCAGTGGGAGAAACCAGTTCTCGCAGCCTGCAAAGGGTAATCTCAACAACATCAGAGGCTCCCTCAGAAATTCCCTCGGCACATGCAAATAAAAGATGCAAAAGTCGCAATCCGCTGTATTCGTTTTCGCTGGAGCAATTCAAGAATCCCATAGTTTCATGGTCAGAGAAACTAGAGTGCGCCTGATCATTCTGCTCATCTATCGCTGCATCAACCATCTCTTGACCATCACTCTCGAGCGTCATATCCCACAAAAGTTGTTGTTCCTCCAAAATAGCATCCAAGTTAAATTCATCGAGGCAAAAGCATTCTTCCATTTTGTTTCTCTTACTGACTAATCAAAATCACTACACCAAACAGAACAGAAAGATATAATATATAAGTCATTGTAGTAGATAAATATTAATTTTTTCGAAGACATTGCAGGTTACTGGTGTGAAAACGCTTTGAGTTTTAGAATTATTTGAAGTTGTACTGTTTCCCATCTTTTCCACGACGCTTTTACGTACACTCCCTTCAAACAACTACAGCTTACGTTGCGGGCTTACATCACTTTAACGTATACGAACTTTAAGCCGATTTACTCACCGGCAATACTTAGGTATTTTTGCAGGTCTTAATTCGAATTTAATTTTTTTGGGCCCATTTGGATGGAATAACTTAGAAACCTTAGAAACCTAGTACCTATATAGGGGAGAGGGTCTAGTAGTCGTGCAAGCTAACTTTGTGAGCATGTAGCGAGAATATCCTAGAACCTTCGTTTTTTTTTGAAATGTAGACTGGTCTCTTATTTATCTATAACTAAGGTTTGGAGGCACGGTTCATCATGCAACTCGCCACATCAGCAAATCTTTTGAGAAGTGTCTAAAATTTGACTTTTTAAAGGTTCGACCAAAACTTAATCATGGAACCCCCAATAGTTGAACAAAAAAAATCATTTGTTGCTTGTAGAATATCATATTTTTATTTAAATTAAAATTAATATACAACCTTAAGTGGACCAAATACTTATTGATAACCATAAATCTTTGATATCTCTCTACCTTTTATATTCAACACATATGGACTAATAGTTGAACACAAAAAATCTATTTGTTATTATAAAAACAACACAAAATTATTTAAAATACAACTTATATCGAACAAAAATGGACCAATAATTGAACACTAAATCTTTTAAAAAATCCTTCACACTTAATGGGAAAATACATGTTATTTATTGTGCTCACCTTTTATATTTGTGATAGGACAAACTATTAATATAAAATTATCCAATGCTTGTACATTGCTACCCCAATTTTGTACACATAAGAACAATATTTTTTCACTATATGATAACAATACTTGTTTAAATGAGTATCTTATTTAATGAGCATTTTATTTTTCAAATGATATACTTATAGTGGAGAGTTATGATATTTTATTTGAGACAAAAAAAAAAACTTATTTCACTTCTTCATGAATGTATTTATCTTTTTTCATATAACATTTAGAGGTTCTCATGTGTTCAAGTATGGGTCCATTTTTTTATAAACATTTAGTTTTTTTTTTATTTACATTTGGACTATTTATTTACAATATACAGTATAAATATGTGGTAAGATTGGGTATTATCATTACGATTGACTGCACGACTATTGGACCCCACACGACTACTGGGCCCTCTCCCCTACTATTAAAATGTATGATGTACGTTTATAGAATATTTTTGCAATGTATTCCTTTTTAAAACATCTTCAATTTGTTAAGTGTAAACTTAAACAATAGAATAAATTTTACTTTAGCTAATTTTTTTTTTGGAAAAAGAGATAAGTGCAAGACAAGTTGAATGGCATCTCTTTATAGATAAGAGAATTTGGTATGATTTTTAAAGATTGTAGGAGGAATTTTCTCTTTCTTGGGAGCTGCATGAATGAGAATTGAGGAAGGAGATTTTTTCGAAGTAAAAGTTAGGATTATTTGGCTCAAGGAGGGTGACCATAATATCTCTTTTTTTCAAAATTTAGGAGAAGTAGCAATGTTATTTCTTCTATTGTCTCCTCTCAAGGTACTCAGTTAACTTCTTTTCAGGATATTAATGATGAAGCTACTTCTTTTTTTGCTATTTCATTTCATGAAAATGGTCAAGGTTCAAATCATGATGGAGTTATTCTTGATTCTATTCCCCAATTGGTTACATCATAAATGAATAATCAGGTAATCACATCGATAACTCTTGTGGAATTAGAAAATATTGTTTTCCAGATGAAAAAAGGTAAGGCTCCTAGTCCTAATCTCTTTCCCATTGATTTTTTTTAAAATTTTTGAGATATTTTAAAAAACAATATTCTAGCGGTGGTGGGTGAATCTCAATCCCAGAAAGAGATGCTTTGTGCCCTTAACTATACCTTTTTATCTTTGATCCCCAAGAAATATGGAGCTAATTCCTTTGATTATTTTCATCTAATAGCTCTTTGCAATGTTATTTACAAGATAATTACTAAGTCGATGGCAGATTGAAGTAGTTTTTAGATTCTTTGATATCTTTTGAGCAAGGAGGCTTTGTGAAGGGATGCCAAATTATTGATGGAATAGTTATAGCTTCATAATCTATCCACTCTATGAGTTGTTATAAGAAAAAGGCTATGTTTATCAAACTTGATATGTCTAAGGCTTATGATAGGGTTTGTTGGTCTTTTCTTTCAAAAATATTATAAAGATTTGGATTTTATTCATATTGGATTGCTTGGGACCTTATGAGTTGTGTGACTTATTGATCTTTCTTTTCTTTGATTAATGGCATCCCTTTTGCTATTTTTCATGCTTCACAAATTTTAAGACAAGAAGATCCTATATCTCCTTATCTCTTCATTCTTATGGCAGAAGGTCTTGGTAGATTCTTGACTCAACTAAAAGTTAATAGGTGTATTCAAATTTGGAAAGTTGCTTCAAATTTTGTTTCATAGTCTCATCTTCAATTTGTTTATGACACTGTTTTAATGGGATTTGCTACCATTTCATAAGCCACCAACATTAGAGAAGCTTTGGATATATATTTGCTTGCTTTAGGTTAGTAGATCAATGAGGGTAAGTCAAATATTTATTTTTTAATACTTCTCCTAAACTCTAACAAAGAATTGTTTCTATCCTTAAGTTTCATATAAGCTAACTTCCTTTTACCTATCTTGGGGTTCCATTATTAGTTGGTCTCTATAACCATCTTCATTGAAAATAGATAATTGATAAGCTTAAAATGAAGGCTAATCATTGGACACCCAAATGGTTATCCTTTGTTGGGTGACATACTCTTCTTCTATCAATGTTACAAGCTCTTCCTACCTATATATTTATGGTGCTCTCTATTGGGTATGTGCAAGATCATGATGGGCCAAAAAGTGGCAATATGATGGATATGTGGCTAACAATTATTTTTTTACCCAAAATTGACAAAACGAAAAGGGTTTTTAAAGGAGATTATCAACTTTCCACCAATATAAATTATTCTTTACTTTGAATTCAATAAGTAATTATTATTCATTTTATATTCCAATTACGACTAAAGTCTTAATTGATAGGTTGATTGAAAACATCTATAGCTTTCAAACCATATCACATTTTGGAATCCAAAACATGCATCACATTATATGTTTCACATACTATAGGACTAAAAAATGAATTTCATGAAGTTTTGACCAAGTTGAGGTGGTCGTATTATACTTTTTTATATTTTTAAAAAGTTGTAATAAAAATTCATAATTAATTATTTACTTGGAAAAAAAATTACAAAAAAATATACATCACATCAGGGCATGAGTCCTCTACTTATATCTAAAATATTATAAAAAAATATTATCATCTTATTGTGGTTAGGGTGGTCAGAAAGACACCTACTTCTTATTTTTTCCCTAAAATTTAAGTACCACTGCATTGAAATGTCAAATTTACACCAAATAGATATATTTTTTTAAACAAAACTAGTAGTTTAGAAAATAGATTCAATTTTATATAGATTCTATTCTTACATATTTTTAAAATAATATAGATAAATTATTCAAATGTTTACATCAAGTTTCCTAAATCTGATTCTTGTGAATTTTTTGCCACTTAAGTGCCTATTTTTTCCATGATGATCCTGCACATACCCTACTCCTAAATATTTTTTAAAGGAATTTGATTCCTTATATCACAATTCTTCTAGGCTAGAAATTTAGATTCTCCTATATGGAGTCTAATTATTGGGATCATGTTTGTCATCCTAAACAAAATGGTGGTCTTGGTCTCATAATTTTAGAGTGTAATAGTCAAGCTTTGGCTACAAAACTCTTTTTGCAATGGTGTTAACATCCAGGCCAACCTTGGGCTCAAATTCTTCACCATAAATATTTGGGTGGTGTTACAATTGTGAATTTAGGTGGAAGAGGCCACATGTTATATGAAATACTATTAAAAAAGGAGCATCTTTGGTTAAGCATGGTCTCTTTTTTATTGCTAATAAGTGTTAATAAGTGTTTGAAAGGATATATACATTGTTTCACTTCAAATAAATAGTCTCAATGGGTAGATTGGCTTCCACTAGTAGAATGGTGGTATAACACTTCCTTTTATAGTTCATAAAAAATGCATACATTTATTGCATTGTATGGATATCATCCTCCTTCCATCACATAATCATTGAAGGTGTCACCAAGATTTTAAGTTATGGAGGACCACATGCTTCATCAACAACAAGTACTCTCAAGACTTAAAGATAATATATCTATTGCACAAAGTTGAATGAAGTAACAAGTGGACTAGCATCATAGTGAAAGACCACAATTCTTTGAGGCATTTTTTCAAATAGCTCATTGCCTTTTCTATACTACCACATTTTCCATACATGTCTACCAAAGCATTTTATCAAACAATTCACTTCCTTGTTGTTATGGCTAAAAGCCTAAAACACGTGCTTTCAAATAAACTATGGAGGCTTGGAAATTTTTTATCAAAGCATAATAGCAAGTAATAGCATAGACAATGCAATAAAGTGTTTGAAAAAATGCCTCAAAGAAATGTAGTCTCATGGTGATTTTCATCACCATGATGACCACATTTCTTTGAGGCATTTTTCAAATAGTTCACTGCCTTGTCTATGCTACCACATTTTCCATACATGTATACCAAAGCATTTTATCAAACAGTTCACTTCCTTGTTGTTATGGCTAAAATCCTAAAATAGATGCTTTTAAAAAAAATATGAATGCTTGGAAAAAATCTATCAAAGCATAATAGTAAGCAATAGCATAGACAAGGCAATGAGCTATTTGAAAAAATGCCTCAAAAAAATGTGGTCTTATGGTGATGTCCATCACCATGAGACCATCAAACAACTCACTTCCTTGTCTATGCTACCACATTTTCCATACATGTCTACCAAAGAATTTTATCAAATAGTTCACTTCCTTGTTGTTGTGGCTAAAATCCTAAAATAGGTGCTTTCAAACAAATTATGGATGCTTGGAAAAAATCTATCAAAGCATAATAGTAAGTAATAGTATAGACAAGGGAGTGAGTTGTTTAAAAAAATGCCTCAAAGAAATGTGGTCTCATGGTGATGGATGTCCATCACCATGAGACCGCATTATTTTCAAACAACTCATTACCTTATCTGCTACCGCGTTTCCATATATTTCTACAAAAGCATTTTTATCAAAAATAGTTCACTTCCCTTGTTGTTATGGCTAAAAGCCTAAAAACACGTATTCTTTTGAAAAACATGGGCTTGGAAGAATCTATCAAAACATAATGGTAAGAAATAACATAGACAAGGTAGTGAGCTATTTTGAAAAAAATGCCTCAAAAAATATTGGTCTCATGGTGGAATGCTTGCCACAATGAGTGGTTTACAATTTGGGAGGAACTAATTTTTTTGCTACAGGGGAAATCACATGTTATTTTTTAGAAAATATAATGAGTTTAAGCCTTGAAAAGTTCCATTTAAAAATTCCAATTGAGAAGAGGGTTTGATCAAACTACCTTAAATCAAAATCCTTGGATAGAACCCCGCTAGTTTTAAACCATACCTATAATAGAGTCTCCTTTACACCTATCAAAATGCTGATAAAAAACCACTTTTGATTTACCTTTTGGGGGATCAAATGAATTCATTTAAAATTTAATTTTTGCAAGTATGTATTCCTTATTATAAGCTTACCAAAAAGTATAATTTTAAATAAATTTAATTTGACTATTATATTTTTTTTAATTCTCGTGAATGTAGGTTTTTCACTAAAAATCAAGCTCTCTGTTCTGCACATGTGGAAAAATAGCAGATTATTAATATATATATTAGTGCTCTATATATTGAAGTCCTTGATCCAACAAAGAAAAAAAGTTAATTTTGATACATACAAAAAAGTTACGCGTTATACGGTCGTGCTATGTCTGAATTATAATTGGTTTGAATTTGAAACTTGAATTAAAAAAAAATCAATAAAAAACTATCTAACCAAGTGGAAGCACTAGATATCAGAGTTGCAAATCTAAATTCGAAAGAATTAGAATTTTATCCTTCAAAGAAAAAAAGTTATATGTTATACGGTGAGCGTCACTTTTTAAAAATGTTGTTTTCCAAAAAAAACTAGTTTTCGAGGGAGATGGAAAAAGAAATGCAATCTAATTCCAAAATTTTTGAAAAAAATAAAATTAGAATCTATAGAAAAAATGTCACGAACCTCTAGTTTGCATCATCTTCAAATTACTCATGGTTTAGCTACTATAGGTGCCTGAAAGTGAAAATTTAACAGATATCAAGTTTCCACAATCCATAATTATGAATCAATTTTGCTTCTGCTTTTGATTGTGCTTGAATTTTTTGTCATCAACGTTTCAGATCACACTCCATGATCCATCATCAGGATGAAAGAGAGCATAAGGAAGAGAAATGAATTGTTGCAGACCCAAACCACCTAAAAAGGAGAGAAGTTACACACAAATCAAGGAAAATAAATAATTAAGAAAAATGAAAATTGATAATATTCATCATCATCGTCCATAGGTTAATAAACAAAACCATAAAGGCTCACTCGTCAAAGCTCGTCGCTCCGTCGCTCAGCTCATCGAAACCATCTCGCTCCGTCATCGTCATCGGCATTAAGCTCATCCATCCGCTCAATCCGCGCTCCGCTCCATCACTCCGCTCACGTCAAAATCCGGTCCTCTTTCTCCATCTCTCGCCCTATCCATCGCTTCACTTTCTTCAAAGAGAAAAGACACAAAACAAAAATAAATTAAATAAATATAAAGGAATAAAGGCACAAGAAAATAAATTATATATATATATATAACTAAATAGTATTATATATAAGAAAAATTATATTAAAATAAATAAAACTATTAAAGAACAATCACAATCAAATATGTAAATAATCACAATCAAATATGTAAATGAAAAATCAAATTAAAAATAAAAATAAATGGAAAAATAAATAAATAAACGAAAGCCCTGGTCTACATATATATATAAGAAAAAATTCAATTAAATTATATATATATATATATATATATATATATATATATATAAGAAAAAACAAACAAATAAGAAGGAAAATGCCACCCATAAGATAGCCAAGAGGAAAATAAAACAAAAAAAAAGCCAACCTACAAGAAGGCCTTCCAGAGGCCCACCAAGAGGACACCAAAGAGAAAGGAGAGAAGAAGGACAAGGTGAAAAGCAAGGAAAAATCAAGGGAGGGGGTGATGCCTATTTCTGAGATTGGATAACGAAGGATTCTAGGAACGACTGAGGCTCCAACCCTCGTCTCGATTGAGGTTAGTGGGATGATTACTAATCTCAATAGCTTCTTTGATTTTCCTTCTGAAAAAATTGTCTTCTTTGCACACAACTTTAAAGTTCTCTAAGCATATATGGTGCTTGGTAGAATACGAGTGGTCGGAAAGGGCTGATTTGAGGACCCGATCGTGTTTTATATCAACACCATCCTCTTTGATTCTTGTACAAAAAGCTCAACCAGTTTCACCTATATAAGGTGTGCCATAGGAGCAAACCACCATATAGACTCCTGAATCAAGAAGGATGTCCTTAGAGTCCTTGATAGAGGGGAGATGACTTTTCACAGTTGAGAAGGGCTTGAAGGCACATTTAAGACCTTTCTTGAGCAAGATCTTGGAAATTTTGTGCAAAATGCCTTCAATGAAGGGAAGGATAGCACTAGGAGGGACCTCAAGCTTGGAGGAAGTGTTGTTCAAGAGGAAAAAGGTCTTGGTTTGGTTGAGAGCTTTGGATATTTGTTTTCTTGTAAACCCATTCAAGCTAAAGACTTTGCGAAGGTGGGCTAACTCTTGGTTCAAGTTGTCTTCATCACAAATATGATAGGCTCTCAAGGCTAAAGTTTTGAGGACACCAATTTTTTGGCAGGGGTGGTGATGAGAAGAAGAGTGGAGGTAGAGGTTAGTGTGGGTAGCTTTGTGAAAGAATCGATGGCCAAGGGATCCATCTGGTTTTTTGAAGAGCAAGATGTCAAGGAAAGGGAGTTGGCCTTCGACTTCAATCTCCTTAGTGAAAGAAATGCTACTAGCCAAACTATTGAGATGAGCATGGAATTCTTCCAACCTATCCAAACCATGCAACCAATAGACGTTAGTGTCATCCACGTAACGCTTCCACCATTTGGGTTTCAAAGGGAAGGATGAAAGAGACAAATCTTCAAAATGTTCCATGTAAAGGTTGGCGATGACAAGGGAAAGAGGGGAACCCATAGTAACACCATCTACTTGCTCATAAAAAAATCCTTGGAACGAGAAGAATTTGGATCTTAGGAAAAAATTCCACAAGGGAGGCAATTTCATCATTTGATTTGCGTCTGACAATCTCAATGGAATCAAGGATGGGAACCTTGGTGAAAAGAGAGACCACATCAAAGCTCACTAGGAGGTCATTGCTGTCAAGTTTGACATCCATGATAAACTCAACAAACTGGGTGGAATCCTTAATGTGGGATTCAGATTTTCCCACGAGATGAGAGATAAGTTTGGCCAAAAAAGAAGCAAGCTTGTACGTGGGAGAGCCTATGGTATCCACTATGGGATGCAAGGGAATGCCACTTTTATGAATTTTTGGAACTCCATAAATGGGACATTCCCTTGCATCCCATAGTTGATACCATAGGCTCTCCCACATACAAGCTTGCTTCTTTTCTGGCCAAACTTATCTCTCATCTCGTCAGAAAATCTGAATCCCACATTAAGGATTCCACCTAGTTTGTTGAATTTATCAAGGATGTCAAACTTGACAGCAATGACCTCCTAGTGAGCTTTGACGTGGTCTCTCTTTTCACCAAGGTTCCCATCCTTGATTCCATTGAAATTGTCAAATGCAAATCAAATGATGAAATTGCCTCCCTTGTGGAATTTTTCCTAAGATCCACATTATTCTCGTTCCAAGGAATTTTTTACAAGAAAGTAGATGGCGTTGCTATGGATTCCCCTCTTTCCCCAGTCATCGCCAAACTTTACATGGAACATTTTGAATATTTGGCTCTTTTATCCTTCCCTCTCAAACCCAAATGGTGGCAGCGTTACATGGATGACACCAACATCTGTTGGCTGCACGGTTTGTATAGGTTGGAAGAATTCCATGCTTATCTCAATAGTTTGGCTAGTAGCATTTCTTTCACTAAGGAGATTGAAGTCGAAGGACAACTCCTTTCCTTGACATCTTGCTATTCAAAAAACTAGATGGCTCCCTTGGTTGTCGAGTCTTTCGCAAAGCTACCCACATTGACCTCTACCTCCACTCTTCTTCTCATCACCACCCCTGCCAAAAAATTGGTGTCCTCCAAAACTTTAGCCTTGAGAGCCTATCAGATTTGTGATGAAGACAACTTGAACCAAGAGTTAGCCCACCTTCGCAAAGTCTTCAGCTTGAATGGGTTTACAAGAAAACAAATATTCAAAGATCTCAATGAAACCAAGACCTTTTCCCTCTCGAACAACACTTCCTCCAAGCTTGAGGTCCCTTCAAGTGCTATCCTTCCCTTCATTGAAGGAATTTCGCACAAAATTTCCAAGATCTTGCTAAAGAAAGGTCTTAAATGTGCCTTCAAGCCCTTCTCAACTATGAAAAGTCATATCCCCTCTATCAAGGACTCTAAGGGCATCCTTCTTGATTTGGGAGTCTATAAGGTGGTTTGCTCCTGTGGCACACCTTATATAGGTGAAACTGGTTGAGCTTTTTGTACAAGAATCAAAGAGCATGGTGTTGATATAAAACAAAAGTGGGTCCTCAAATCAGCCCTTGCCAACCACTCGTGTTCTACCAAGCACCATATATGCTTAGAAAACTTTAAAGTTGTGTGCAAAGAAGACAATTTTTTCGAAAAGAAAATCAAAGAAGCTATTGAGATTAGTAATCATCCCACTAACCTCAATCGAGATGAGGGTTGGAGCCTCAGTCATTCCTAGAATCCTTTGTTATCCAATCTCAGAAATAGGCATCACCCCCTCCCTTGATTTTTCCTTGCTTTTCACCTTGTCCTTCTTCTCTCCTTTCTCTTCGGTGTCCTCTTGGTGGGTCTCTGCAAGGTCTTCTTGTAGGTTGGCTTTTTTGTTGTTTTATTTTCCTCTTGTTGTCTTATGCGTTAGCATTTCCTTATTTATTTGTTTGTTTTTTTTCCTGTTATATATATATATATATTAATATTAATTTAATTTGAATTTTTCTTATATATATATATGAACCCATTTCTTTTATTTTTTTTATTTTTTCCATTTATTTTTATTTTTAATTTGATTTTTCATTTACATATTTGATTGTGATTGTTCTTTAATAGTTTTATTTATTTTATTTATTTTAATATAATTTTTCTTATATATAATACTATTTAGATTTTCATATATATATATATATAATTTATTTTCTTGTGCCTTTATTCCTTTATATTTATTTAATTTATTTTTGTTTTGTGTCTTTTCTCTTTGAACTATTTTTTTCTAGTTTATTTCTTTTGATTGGGTGCTTTCATATATTTTGTTGTTATTTTCTTTTTGTCCTTTTTATTCTTATCTTTTTGTATGTTTTAGTTTATTTTCTTTAGTTTATTGTTCTTTTCTTTTTTGTTTTTCCCCCCTTCTCTTTAATGTATTTTTGCTTATTTTATTGTTTCACCTCTTTGCCCCATTTATTCATTTGATCTTTGAGGTTTTTTTTGGTGATTTCTTATAGTTTCTATTTTGTTTGCTTGTCTCCTTTTGGCTTAATTGTTTCTCTCAATCTTGTTGTTCTTTGGGCTTAGTTCTTTTCTCTTAGTTTTTCATAAGCTTAACCTTAGTGTTTTTAATTCTATTTTACTATTTATGTTTTTCTTATTATCAATTTTCATTTTGCTTAATTATTTCTTTTCGTTGATTTGTGTGTAACTTCTCTCCTTTTTAGGTGGTTTGGGTCTGCAAAAATTCATTTCTCTTCCTTATGCTCTCTTTCATCCTGATGATGGATCATGGAGTGTGATCTGAAACATTGATGACAAAAAACTCAAACATAATCAAAACTAGAAGCAAAATTGATTCATAATTATGGATTGTGGAAACTTGATATCTCTTATTGATACCCTTCATGGGAGGAAACTTTGTTTCAAAGCTAAACAACTAGAGGTGCTAAGGAGCAAAATCTCAAAGAAATTTGTATATCTTGCTTTTCTAAAAAGGTGCAGAGATACCAGGTTGATACCCTCATTCACCAAGGTTTCCCATCATCTGTGGAGCCACCAAAATAAGCATATTTTCTTTTGTGCTGGCCTTTCCCTCCTCAAGTCTGTCATTAAGTCGATCAGATCGTCCATCAATCATTTAAATTTAAGGTTGTATTATCTTCATCTGGAGCTAGCGGTTGAACTACGTCCTGATATTTGGATCGGCCTTTATATATCTTCACATGTTAAAGCCTTGGTTCGGCAGAGAGAAAGTGTTAGAAGGCAACAAGAAAAGTTTGCGATGCTGCAACGTAAGTGGTTCCCCTCTCACTCTAGGTGTTCTGTGGACCTTTCCCCTCGCTTGGCTCCTCGTATCTCCTCTCTTCACCTTTGTCAGTCTTCTCCTCCGGCCTTTTCTCCACCTCTCCCGCCACCCAACCTTCATGCATCCTGTCCCCACCAACTCTTCCATGCCTCTTCTTCTAGAGCGGACTCCATCCCTTGCATGGTGGATTGCTCAACACTCAATGGTTGCTTGACCCACTCCATCACACTGCATTCCTCTCAGATGTCTGTCACCCTGCCTCTTCTTTGCTCTCCTCGACACCACCCCTCTGCTCATAGTTCCTCCTATCCCACCCCCTTACGCCTCCCTCCACCTCATTCTTCACTGGCTTGTGTCACCCCTTTGTCCTCCCCCATGCCCTGTAGCAAGCAAGCTCGTTTGTTTGAGCAGTCCAATCACTCCAGCCGCAGTTCACACAATTCTTAGACATTGAGACACCAGTCCAACGATTGCATTCGGGCCCTCAACAAGCAACAGTCACCTTCAAATGATAATCTTTCGAAGTCTCCAGGTGAGTCTGATGCTTCTTCATCCTCTCTGTCGAGTTCTATTCCTTGCATTAATGGTTTGGAAATATTTTCTGATCTTGGCCAACATCGAGGCCAACACGATGTTGACCTCCAACCAATCTTGGTTTCTTCTATGGTGGACCCCCCTATTGTCTCTCTCGGTTCTTGCTGTGTGTCCTCCTCCAAAAGCTTGGCTCCTTTGTCCTCCTGTCTATCTTCTCCTACCCCATACGCTTTCTCTTCTTCTTCTATTCCTTCATCCACCTCTTCACCTCATTCTTCCTCCTTTGTGTGTGCTCCTGCCCTTAGTCTTGAATCTTGTGTTTCTCTTGTGTCCCATCATTCCAGCTCTCTTGATTCATGTGTTATTCATGATTGGGAGTCGAGGTTGGTTGTCAACCTATCAAGGGCCCGTTTAGATCCCCTCTGCATGAGATTTTTAAGAAGGGGTCTTGGCTTTGCTATAGCCCCGCATGGCATTCCCCACTTGGACTTTCTCATTGGCATAGAAAGCATCGTGTAGTCTCTTCCTATGGACGTCGCTAAAGAAGTTAGGCAAGACTGCACTGTGGCCCTTCGTTGTGCCAAACCTCATAAGTGTAACTTACCCAAAGTTGAGCTTGCTACTTTCAACAATTTGTTACACAATAATGATCTTGTCATTAGCAAAGCTGACAAAGGCAATGCGATAGTCATTATGGACAAACCTGATTACATTTCTAAAATGATCGATCTTCTCTCAGATTCCCTAAGCTATAAAGTCTTATCTCGTAATCCTTGTTCAAATTTTTTTTTAAAAGTCAAATATTTGGTTTTGAGCTCATCTTTTGACGACTCAACTCAGAAACACTTAATTTCCTCCAAAGAAGTGACTCCTCGCATTTATGGAGTTCCAAAAATTCATAAAAGTGGCATTCCCTTGCATCCCATAGTGGATACCATAGGCTCTCCCATGTAAAAGCTTGCTTCTTTTCTAGCCAAACTTATCTCTCATCTCATTGGCAAATCTGAATCCCACATTAAGGATTCCACCCAGTTTGTTGAATTTATCAAGGATGTCAAACTTGACAGCAATGACCTCCTAGTGAGCTTTGACGTGGTCTCTCTTTT
>VDFB02282087.1:0-21714 GCA_007258455.2 Sequoia sempervirens | reverse complement strand
GCAAGAGAGAAGTTTGTGGTGGAATTATGTCTTTTTGAAGGCATAAAGGAAAAGAGGTTGCAACTTGCAGCTAAGACATGTTTGTTGAAGGAATGAAAAGGGAGAACATAACAAAGTTTTTAGAAATAGAGAGTCCTTTGGAGGACATATTGATGAATGCAGAATGTGTTGAGGAAAGATTTGTAGATATGGTTGAAGAAGTGGGAAGAGCAGAAATAAAATTTCCCTTAGAGGACATGTTGATGAAGGTGGATGGTGATGGAGAAATCATAGCAATAGTGAGGCTTGTAAAAATCCTTGTGCAAAAGGATAAGATAGAGAAGAGTAAGGTGGAATAAGCATACCTTTTTGGAGGCATGGAAAAAGAAATAGAAGCTAAGAGTTCTGATTATTGTGAGGAATGTGTTAATTTTTCATTTTATTTGGTTTTGTGGAATTAAGAATTACTAAGATGTTTAGGGTTAAATTGTCACCAAGAAAAACCAATTTGTTAGTATGACAAGAAGAGAGGTTGAAGAGAAAGATGTTAGTGAAGAAAATTGGTTGGTGGAAATCTTTAATTTCCATAATCTTGATACTGACATGTTTTTAGATTTAGCGATGAATGAACATTGGAGGGAAAGTTCTTGGAGGAGGAGGATGAATTGTGGTGGGTTAATTCCCACAAGGGTGGAAGATGAAAGTGGAGTTTGGTGGAGGTGGTTGGGTTATGGTGGGAAATATCCCACAAACAGAGAGCAAAAAGAAAGCATCAGGTGGTGGTGGATGGTACTTGGTGGACACAAGTCCACAAGAGGAAAGAAGAATGGAATGTAGAGTTGTTGGCGGAGGATGGTTAACATTCTGACAAGATGTTGGAAGAAGAGGAAAAATAAATAATTTGCATATATCATTTTTGGCATAGGAGCATGTTGCAAGTTGTTTGCAACTTGAAAGAGTAGTTCTACTCCTCAGCTTCGTTTTGTGAGCCTATGCTCACAAACTTCTTATCGGGTGCGTCTGATGTAGGAGCATCTCAAGCTCTCAAGATATCTGCATCAATTTGTACATAATTGGTTATCTTTGTTGTCAATTTTGTTGTGTCTTGCAGATGCATTTGAGGTCTTTTTGTAAACCCTAGCTCTTGGTCAGTGTTTCTCTTCCATTGGTATGACATTTTTGTTCGGCAAGGCTTTAGATCATGTTCCCTTGATACCCAATGTAAAGTTGTGCATCGTCGATGAGACCTCTTTCCTTCAAAGGGACTCTAAGCATTGTCTCTTCGATGGTCTGATACAAAGCCTTGAGATCTTTGGCGGGAGATAGTTATATCACCAAGACTTAGAATATTGTCTCCCTAATGAGCCAATGGTGTTGGCATTTCTTTCACTATCAGTGAGACAATGTTATATTGCCAAGACTTGGAATATGCATTATCTTCAGACGTGGACAACAACGAGCAACTGATTGGTTTCTATCAGTGAGAGTTGACTTCATCAATGAGAGCCTCGCAACTATCCCTTTGATAGCCTGATTCACAACATAGACCTTTCATCGGTGAGACCTAAGATATCAATGAGACTCTCCACTTTGTCTCTTTGATAGCCCAATGGGAAAAAAATGAATAGCTCATTGGATTTTGTTGGTGGGAGATGGTTGTTTCGCTGGGATGAGATCCCAAGTCTCCTCGACATCCCAATGTGAACCTTCATCAATGTGAACTTGAGCCTTTGATGGGACTCTATCTCATGTCCCTTCGATGGTTTGATGAAGTAATGACTTATGTTGAACACCTTTCATTGGTAAGAATGAAGGATATCAGTGGGACCTATGTTGGTGTCCCTTCGATGGGATGATGGCTATTGTATGAGTGATGTTGACATGGAAGTGGGGACCACATGGAATGTCATAATCTTCATCAGAGTGACAACCCTATTTCGGTAGGATAAGTTCAAGGGTCTCCTCAATAGAATGATATGTTTTTCCTGTTGACTCTTGGTCTTCTTGGTGGGCCCTAGGTTGAACCAAAATGAGAGTGACCATTCGTTAGAACAAAATGAATGGTTGGTTCGATGTGTTCTGTTCAATTAAAAAAATTGAGACCATTTTTCTTGAGGGAAGTTGAAGCAGACTATCTCTAGCGTTAATGGGGAGAGATTTAGGAGGAGCTTCAAGGAAGAGATTTAGGGAAAGAAAATAGAGGAATCGATGCCTCACGAGGAATCAGATACAATGGGAGAAATAGAATAGAAATTAAATAAAATTCAGAAATGAAGAATGGGGAAATTTGCTCTGTAATTGAACTTTTATATGTATTCTGTAATTATTTTAATGGAATAAGAGGAGGGTTGTCCTCTATTTAATTTGTGAAGTTGTAGAGTGTTATTTTTGCTGTGTGATTGTGGCAGCTTGATAAGGCTCTCCGATCTTGATTGCATCACCGTTGCCTCAATTGATATGATATTTGGAACATTATTTAAGTATGCTGAAATCAAACATAACGATTTGTTTATTTCAAATCCATTTCATAGTCTATTTATATCTAGGTAAATATTTGATAAAATATTGTTTCATTTGTATAGATAAAAATTGAATGATGAGTAATTAAATCATTACAAATGAGATTACATTTCTTTGTCAAGTGTTGTTTTAGACAATAAAGATTGTGTTTCTTTGTCAAGTGTTATTTTTTAGTGTTATCAACCTTTGGACATAAAGTTATAATCTTTTTTTGGCTCACAAGATTCTATGAGGTGTCATATGTTGGAGAATGAACTAATTAGTTTAAATCCAGGCAATTTCAATAGAATTTAGGATTTCAAGTCACCAAAATGAAATCACTAAGGCTACAACTACAACAATATGGAATTGATAAGAAAGATGAACAATTGATTATAAGTATTCTCTCAAAGCTAAGTTTTGAATATTCAGTATTTGTTTCTACCTTCTATGCTACTAATGATGCACTTGGATCTCAATTCAATATGCCATCTTTGGATGATTTTTCTACTTCTCTCACACAGGAGTGGGATAAGCTAATTCATATGGGCATTCTTAATTATTCTAAGTCTCTTTCCTTGGCTACCAACCTTCACACAAATGAACAAAGAGGACAAAGTAGTAATAAGGATAAGAAACAAAAAGAATAAAAAATTGATTACTCCAAAAAAAAGTAAAGAGACCACACCTTCAAAAGGTGAAAAGCCTAAGAGAGAGAAGGTCAAATGTGCCTATTGTAAGAAACTTGGTCATGATGAGAAAAAGTGTTTAAGGAAACAAGTGGATCATTTGACACATTCTTGAGAAGAATAATCTCAATGTTCTTGATTCCATCAAACAAAGTTTAGAAGATGATTCTCAAAAGGCTAAAGAGAACAACAAGAGGAAAGGAAAAGGAAAGGCCCTTGTAGTAGTTGCTTCTCCACCATCCACATAGGTTCTTGATTTGGGTGCTTCACACCACATGGCTTCAACTAAGGATGAACTTGAATTATGGAGCCATGTTTTATGCCTTCCATTTTGATGGGTGATGAGACTCCATTTGAGGTATGTGGGAGAGGTTTTGCTGATCTGGGGGATGGCACATTCTAGGATGTTCTTTGTGTGCCCTCATTATCAACTAATCTCCTATCTATCTATCAAATCACTCACATAGGTACAAGCAAGAAAGGTGAGTTTAATCCTATTTTAGTGGCGATTCATGAGATGCATAATGATTCTACAATTTAACCTTTGTAGTTTGGAGAGTAGATCATTAATCTTATCTTTAGTTGTTCTCTCAATTTTTTCTTGATCCTCCTTTGACTATTCTACTCACTCATTTAGATGATATGAGTAACTTGTGGCATCAGCGGTTTGTTCACTTAAACTACCACTACTTGTAGTAGCTCAACAACACAGGACATGGTTATAGGATTTCCTATAGTTCACTTTTCCAAAGGTGTTTGTCATGGTTGCATTCTTGGCAAGCATCCTAAAGATAATTTTGACAAAGGAAAAGCTTGGAGAGCCTCACATCTTTTGGAGTCAATACATAGTGATTTTGTAGGGCCATTTCCACAACCATCTTTTAGTAGAGCCCAATATGTTTTGACGTTCATTGATGATTTCTCTAGGTACACCATTGTGTAATTTCTCAAACAAAATTCTGAAGTATTCAATTCATTCTTGGAGTATAAGGCTTTTGCAGAGAAACAAACTAGAAAATATATCAAAGTTATGTGCATAGATAATGGGGAGAATATGTCAGCCATAAGTTTGTGTAGTATTATAATTTAGAGGGCATTGACTTGTAGCATACAGTCCTTAGCATAATGGAGTTGTAGAATAGAAGAATCAGTCCTTGAAAGAGATGGCTAATTATATGATTCACTCCAAGTCTTTCACACCACCTTTTTGGGCATAATCCATTAACTGTCTGTGTTATATCTAGAACCGCGTTCCCCATAAAGTTGTGAAGGGGGTAACTCCTTTTCAATCTTGGACCAATAAAAAACTATCAGTTAATCACTTTCGAGTGTTTGGATCTAATGAATGGGCTCACATTATAGTAGAGAAACTCAAGGATATGGATCCACAAAGCAAGCCTTGCATATTTTTTGGTTACTCAGATGATATCAAAGGCTATAGGCTTCTTCATCCTACCACACATGAGTTTTTCATCAAGAGAGGAGTGTTCAATTTGAGGAGATTAATTCCACTCCTCTCGACACTTCTCCTACCACCATTAGCTTGGAGTCCTTGTATCATGATGACACTTCTTTAGAGGTTCATAATACTTTAGATCATGATGAGGATTATTCTTCCTCCACTTCAGAATTGTAGTGTTCATGAGGATGCACAAATTTTAGAGGATGATGATTCTCCTCCTTATCCAACCATGAGGCCTCTTTCAAACTTTATAGTCAGTAGGTGATTGGGTAGGGGATCCATCAAATCATAGGAGAACAAGATTATAGTTTCAAGATGCTCCACATGCCTTCCTTGCTTTAGCTTCTTATCCAAATACTTTTCAAGAAGCTTCTGGTGTCCTCGAGTGGGATGCACCCATGTAGGAAGAGTTTAGTTCCCTAGAGAGGAACCACACTTGGGATCTTATCCCACTTCCTAAGGAAAGAAAACTTGTTTGATCTAAGTGGGTCTATTGATCAAAATATGTAGTAGATGGGTTGGTTGACAAGCATATGGCTCGCTTGGTTGCTAAAGTATTCTCCCAAGTTCTAGGGATTGACTACTTTGAGACTTTTGCACCAATCTCCAAAATGAATTCAATCTGACTTGTTCTTGCCATAGCTGCAACACATAGTTGGGATGCTCATTAGATGGATGTGAAGAGTTCTTTTCTTAATGGTGATCTTCAGGAGGAGATATACATGGAGCAACCATAGGGGTTCATTCAGGATTCTTCACTTGTGTGTCATCTTCGGAAGTCTAGGACACTTTCATTTTGGGGTGATTAACATATTAATTGCATTAATTAAACATAGGTTTCCCTTTTGGAAAATGAGAAAATAGGGCTTTGAAATGCATAATTTGATAAATTAGAAGCTTAATTAAGTCCAATTAATCAAGGGACCCAAATATAGTGTGAAATTATAAAGATGTACAATTTATTACACTATATTTAGCCCCCACTTCAGTGAGAGTATGAGCTTATGCTCAAACTCACATTAAAGTAGACAAATATGCATCAAGAGAGGTTCAAGTGTACAAATGTTGGAAAGATAGGATGAAAAATATCAAAGAGGGTGATCAAGCCCCTAGGATCTAAGATCCCATGGCAAACCAACATAAGGACAAAGGGACACACAATATATGTAAGATATGTGCAATAATACAAGATACGCAAGGATGCAATGTTAAAACTAATGCAAAAATGGATGGATTAGCAAGTTACATTATGTCACGTCCATCAAATATCCTCACAAGGGATAGTGTAGTCTGGTATACACTAGGTGAACCCCAAGGCTAGATGAGAAACACACACTAGGTCTACAAGGTGTTAACTCATAAAAATGTGGCAAATGGAAAATTCACGCTAGGTCTATAGGCCTTCCATACATCAACCATACCAAAATTTATACTCCCTAATAACTTTAATAAGGTGTCATAACATGATCAAGATGCTATGTGAATGCTACACTAAGTTCAACCTCTATGAACAAAGTGAAGCAATAAATGAAGTAATGTCAATGTAATAATGCCAATGTAATAATTCCAATGAAATAATGTCAATGTAATAATGCCAATGCATGCCCCCACTTTAAAGGAACTGTTGAATACTATGCTATGAGAAATTACTTTAAAGTAGAAAATGATAAATGTGAATTGATTAAAGGGAAATGAGAGCTTATTTGGAAAGTCCTATGCCAAACATATATTTCCAAATAAAGCTGCATCATGAAAAAGGAGGTTTTCCCCCACATGCAATCAAAAGATAATAAATAAGGGATCCACGGATTCAAGTTCAGTATATGTCTTTGTTACAATGATATAATAGAACTTGGAACCATCATTATTCCCCAAATACCTCGTGTAACAATGAACGAAAAGGAGGAATGACACATAGAGAGATAGAAGACAAAAAATCCTTTTGGGTCAACATGGAGGAGACCTAAATGTCTCAACGCTTTGCATTATCCCCTAAAGGAAAACATAAGACAAGTGAAAAGACACTATTTACAATAGATAGAATAATAGAAATACAAATAGAATAATGTCACAATGGATTCACTTCCTTTGTATCCTTGCACCAATGGAGTAACAAGGGTCATCCAAAGAAATCTCACAAACATAAAGACACACCAAGCAACACAATACAGGGGATCACATTGTGCACATGTAATCACAAAGAACATTGAAAGACAAGAAATCTAGTATGACACATGCAATCCAACCTAAAGAAAGTCTTATGCATCCCAATCTTGTTCATCATATGTCGAAGGTGGATAACTAGCCTAAGGGGCAAAAACAAGTGTTGTACTAGGACAATCGCTAGGTTCAACACATGGTGATGCACTCATTTTAGGAGGATCGTCATTGTTGTGCCCATCTAAGTTCATGAAAGAGGAAAATAATTTTTTTAGCTCATTATGCACTTCCTCATCAATCTTAACAACCTCATCATCATCATCATCCAAGTTAATTACAGAATGAGGTCTAATGACAATTTCCATTGTATGCTCATGCTTTTGTTGTTGCAAAGGTGGAGAATCATCATGATTTGTTTGAGTTA
This sequence comes from Sequoia sempervirens, assembly GCA_007258455.2. NCBI lineage: Eukaryota > Viridiplantae > Streptophyta > Pinopsida > Cupressales > Cupressaceae > Sequoia > Sequoia sempervirens. The sequence continues at coordinate 14,501 of VDFB02282087.1, read as the reverse complement.
GTTTTTTATCTTGGTTTTTTGGTTTGTTCTTTTATTCTAATTAATGAGAAATAGTATGATATTTACGTCTACACTCTTTAGAATTTTGGTTTCTTCTTGCATGGTTTTTAAGTTGTGATGGTGTAGGAGTAGGTTTACCAACCATTGGTTTATTTTCTTCTCACAAGGGAGGAATGGAAGAAACCAATGAGGGTTGGGAAACCACTATCTCTTTAGGTTTATAGAATTTTTTGATCTTAGTAGGCACCAAAGGATTTGTATTGTTATCTCTTGGTCTCTTGTAGGAAATGGGTGGGTGAATTGTGTTAGACTTATCTTGGTTACTTGGAAGGGATTTTGTTTCAAGCATTGGTTCATCAATGATAGGTTGGGTAGGAGAAACAATCATGGACTCAGGAATATTGCTAAGAGATAATTATTCTATGCACATTACCTTGAACTTTTGATAGGATTTGAAAAAAGAAGTCTTCACGAGGATTTATAGGTTCCATAGGTTTGGGCCAAAAGAAATCTAATGAAAATTTTTCAAGGGTAGACAAAGGATTAAAACCACCATGATGCACACTAAAATTTTCATTTCCAAATGGAAATTTCAAACATTTATGAACTATCGATGGTACAACATCCATGGAGCGTAGCCATGGATAGCCTAACTTCACACAAAATTGATTTGATGTCCGAATGATTGAGAATGAGACATCCTTCAGTCCAAATTTTAATGGGAGAGTGATCAAACCTATCATAGGGAGAGAAAAACCACCATGCATTGTGATCCATGCTTTCAATTGTTCATAATAACCTTGGTAAAGTTCATGCATAAATAAGAATTCCTCGGTGATCACATTCTCTATACATACAGGATCAATTAGTATCCCATTTCTAGGCTTGTCATTGATTCTTCCAGCTATCTAAAGAGGACCATCAAGTGCATGTTTAAGTATATCACTATGTGAGAAAGCAATGTCCATAGATAAGTCGGTTTGTCCCTAAAGAGGTTTAAGGTTGACGAATCCAATCATGGTATGTAGATCATCCTCATTATCACTCTTGTCACCATTAGTTATGTCTTGTATGTTTCCAAAATTCATCACATCATTCTTAGTATCACTAGCATTAACAAATAAAATGGAGTGGTTTGGCATTGGATTGGTAAAGATTTGCAAATTTTGATTGGGTAGGGCAGCAGATTTATTTCCTTGATCACTAACACCGCCCAACTAGATGTGATTAGAATCAATGAGGTCTTGCACTAAATGTTTAAGCCATATACATCATTTTGTATCATGTCCATTATGTCAGTGATATTGGAAAAAAGAATTTGAATTACATTTTGGAGGTAAAGGTTTAGTGGTATCAAGTGGTCTAACGTTAGGTAAGGTGATTAAGTTTTTGCACAAGAGTTGTAACATGATTGAATGGAGGGTATCAGGTAGCAAGGTGAATTGCCTATTCTTTTCTCTAAATGGGCATGGAGTTATTTTTATGGTAGCCACTTGAGATTCAACATGGTGAGTTGGTTGAGGTTGACTTAATTTTATAAAGCTCTTGTATGGTTTCTTGAATGGTTGAAAATTGTTATGATGCATAGTTTTAGATTTTTTAGGATGGGTTGAAGGAGTTTTGTCTACATGTTGATTAAGTGAGTTCTAATAATCATGAAGAGCTATGCATAAGTGTGTAAAAGAGGGGAATTTCATTATCCCAATATTGTATTGAATATTTTTTGTAAGTTATCAATCAACATCCTTTGAAGATTAGCATCGGGAAGCTTAATGTTGATTTGTGAGTAAAGCAGCTGATAATGAGCTATAAAATAAATGACCCTTTCCATCTACTCATTGTTTACATTGCATGAGATTAGGTAGATCCATCTTACAACCAATGTGCACATGAAAATGGTTTAGAAAGGAATCGACAAGCTCATTGAATGAGTTAATTAAGCTATTTGATAAGGAACACAACCATTCCAAGGTTGTATCTTTCAAGGACCTGGGAAAAAGTTTAGCCAGGAGTTTATCTTCAAAAATGAAGTCACTAAATAAGGTTGTGTATGTTGAAACATGATTGCTAGGATCTCCTTTACCATCATATTTCTCAAATCTAGGAATCTCTATACCTTGTGGCATTTTTGTTCTCAATATATCTCCAATGATAATGAGTATCTTTTGACATATTGTGAAGGTTGGCCATTTTGATTTTGATTCAATGTTGCTATTTGTTGTTGGAGAGTTGTGACATTTTGCAAAAGTTGGTTTATGACAGAATCATTGGTTCTATTTTGAGATGGAGGGAAATATGGTGGAGGTGTATATATTTTGGGAGGACAAGTGAATTAAAATTTTGTGAGAAGTGGGAGGTTTGGAGATATGATATTTGAATTCACAAAGCTAAAAAGATTCCTAGTGGAAATGCCCAAAGTTTGAGTGATATTTCTGGTTAGTTGCATTGTTGTAGTGGAAATTGAATTGGTATATGTAGGAATAGAGGCTATGGTTGTAGGGGAGAAATCTTATTTCCTCCTTGACTTTGGGTGTAACCCAAATTTGAACACAACTAGGCACTATAGGAATATGGTTATCATTAATATGAGCTAAGCTACACACAATCTCTATTCCATGCTCATTACCAAGCATTCTTCTCATGTTATCTATTATAGGAACCACAGTACCAAATATAGTTTGTACTCACAAAATCTTGAAGTTTTTCTAAGGCTCTATCCATTTGTTTGAGTTTTTCTTGAGGGACATGAGCAACAATGGTTTCAACATCAGTAGAAGTGGTGGTCATAGGGCATGTGATATTAGGGATGGAATCCAAGATGGGTTGACTACTGTTAACACTATGAGTGAAAGAGTTGGAAAACCCAAGATCTATAGTGGATGTACAAGCATGAGATGCCATGAGTCTCAAACTATGTCTCACTGAAGTATTGACAATAGGACACCAAGTTGTAATACTCATACAAGTTTCACCAAACCAAAAGTGTACCCAAAATGGAAAAAAAGCACTAAATAGAGATAGTAAACACTTAGAATTAGGAAGCACAATGAAAGTATTGAAGAAGATATTTATAATTTTTAGATCTAAAATGATAATTGACTTATTTTAAATGCAAGGACCTAAAAATGATTATTTTTGAAATGCCAATTTTGATTTTAAATAATGCACTTTTTCTCACTAATTGAACTATATGCAAACAATTACAGAAAAATGCAATTTATGAAATTGAAACAAAGATCTGTAGGTATAGGAAAGTGAAGCAAACAGACATTGATAAATGTACAAAAAAATTTAAAAATTCCTATACAAGGATAGGTACACAAGCTAGGGCGAATGATTCCTTGGACAAGTGTCTGAGAAATTAAATTTTGAGTGTTTAGTTTTATATTTAAGCTCAGTACTCCTAACTGTAAACAAATTCTTCAATAACCGAATTTCCAGAAATTGATATGAAATGAAATTGCAATTTTGTGACAATCTATGAACCAAATGACAACTTTTTTAAACACAATTTTTGATGTAATTTTGATCTAAATGACTAAAACACACTTTTATGCAGTCTAATATGCAAAATGTATGCAATGTTTTTAGATTTTAATGAATTTTAATTATGCAAGTATGCAATATGTAACCCTAAATATAACGCAAAACTAGATAATGCAAAACCTAGATCTAAGGTTTCAATGATCTCCAAATCAAAAAATATGGTGGATAATGTCAAGTTCACCAAAATGAAATGTGGGGAAAAAGAGAATGATTAAAATGGGGTGTCCTAGGTCCTTCATACAAAGAACTTAGGAGCTAATGGTGTCCCTCTTCCCAAATTTTATTGTAACTAAGAAATTACAATGTGTAGAGATTGACTTTCAACCCTAGAGAGAGCCAATCAAACCTGAATCTCTACTTTCTTAGGGAAATAGGATTTGGAATTAAGTGGAAGTGATTTGATGCAACTAAACCTAAAGAACAATAAGACCTAGATGATAAAATGCAAGATCCTGAAGATGTAGAAACTAAAATCACAATGTGTAGGCAGAGCTAAAAAGGGTTTGGACACATGTACCTAGCATTAAAAATTGGTTCTGAGCACTGTTGAAGGACAAGTTTTCCCTAGGGTGAATGGGTTCTGGTTAGGCTGTCCAAAATAACCTTTTATAGTCCTATGATGTTGGATCTTGGATTTAGTTTGACATAGGTCCCACTGTCAGAAAATTAGAAATAAAATATACAATTGAGTTTTTCATGGCTTGAAAACAATGGTGACAACTTATGCAATGTTGCAAAATAGCTCTTTGAGATCCTTTCAGTCCTTCTCCAACTTGTAATCTACACATACAAAGAGAGGAAAAATTGTTTGTTTTGAATGGGGATTTTCTTAGTCAAACCCCATGTTTGGTAATTAAACCTTGATCTAGAAAGATAATGACAATGGAGAAGGAAATGATGAATGAATGCTTGCTTGCTACAACTCACCAAACCTTCAATGGCTTCCCTTAGAGGACTGAAGAAAAAAACATCACTCCAAGGAACTTGATCTTGCTTTGCTTGATGGATTTGGACACTTGAAAATGCTTGGATGCTTTAAGATTGACAATGCATGTTAACCTTCACAAGATGACATAAATACACATAAGCTTGAACATGATGATATGATCTTGAATGCTACAACAAATGACTAAAAAACCTACTCTTGAATGCTCTTGTCAATATTATTTTCTCATAGGGTTGCTCTCATAAAGTGTGTCAGATTTGAATTGATAAAAGACTATGTATAAATATAGGTGTTTATCTAGTTTCCCAAAAATTAGATTCCAAAAGCCAACAATTGCATATGAAATTTGAATCATTAAAAGACTGCCAAAAACATATTAAAATTTGGACCTAGGACTTAAGGAGGGCCCATTTTCCCTTGGGCGAATGGGTCCTTTCCCAAAAGTCCATGACACATTCATTTTAGGGTAATTAAACTATTAATTGCATTAATTAAACATAGGTTTCTCTTTTGGAAAATGAGAAAAATAGGGCTTTGGAATGCATAATTTGACAAAACAGAAGCTTAATTAAGTCCATTTAATTAAGGGACCCAATCATAGTGTGAAATTGTAAAGGTATACAATTTCTTACACTATAGACTACAATTTTATGATAAAAAACTTATTATGATAGCCTAAAAAATGTACATTACCTCAGTTATTTTCATATTCTGACTTCTCTCCAACTTGGGATTTTTGCATAGAAATCACCTAGAACCCCCTCCATACTTGAGAACTCATACACAACCTTTTATTTGTGGAAGTATGATCTATTCACACCCCCTTCATGTTGGAGCAACTTGAAGCATGATTATTGATGCTCATCTTCCTCCAAAAAATAAAGGACGTGTAACAAGACTATAGACAAATAGAAGAATTTTTTTTGGTGAAGTATTGATAGAATTAGATAGTGAAGGAGAAGGTATAAATTGATGCAAATTCATGCTCATTTTGTAGGTTAAAGTGATGTTGTTGCACCTGAAATCTATTTTAGAAAAATCCAATAAGCTTCTGCACATGGAAATACATCAATGGAATATTTCTAGAATGTATTGTTGTTTAAGAATATGCTTTCAAAAGGAATGTATTTTATAATTATAAATCTAAATAATTGGTGAAGGATGATTCCTAGCCATTGATTTGTAACTAATTTTGGGTGTGTTGTGTCTATAAACTTGATTCTTTTTATCATTTTTGAGGGACTAGAAATAAAGAATTGTTGTTTCTTAGTTCAATTAAGGGTTTCCTTTCACATAGTAAATTTTGTGTGGAATTGCATTAATTTTAGCATTCTTGAACATCTATTATGGTCATTTATCTTCTAAAAATTGTAAAGTGATTAGGGATTCTTGAATTTTCTCTTTATGAAATGTTATGAAGTTTTATTTCATTCTCAAGGTATTTCACAATTTCTTTTCTAATTTTAAAATATTTCGTTGAAGCTTCACTATCATGTAGTTGTGATAATGTCTAATGAGATATAGGATGGCAATCTAATATTCTACTACTAACTTAATTGTTTATTTCTATAGAACTTCAAAATTAGGATATCTTACCTGCATCTTCTCTCCTTAATTTTTCTATTTCATTTTCACCAAATCTAAAATTATAAATAAAAGTATTACATTTCAAAAATAATAGCACGTGTTGTACTCGAATGAGTGTTCATAATTATATTTGAAGTCCAAGAATATTTATTTAGGTTAGGATAACTTAAATTTTTTTTTATCATCTGGACATAACCCTAACTCACATAATCATATCCCATTAGTTCTTTTCTAAAATATTAACTACAACAAACAACTTAGTGAAACAACAAGTCAAGATCTAACATTCAAAGCCTTGGGATCACTAGATTCTATTTTAGAATTGTTTTTTCTTTCAAGAGAGGAAATTCATTGTGAATTTGATCTAAGTTGATTGTGATAAACCCACACTTCAAGATGGAGCATACCCCTTAAACCTGGTTGTAGCATCTACTTAACTTGCTTAGAGTATTCAAAAAACTTAAATTCAAAGCATTTCTCTAGATCACTGATCTAATCTAGTAAATCTCCAAGATTCAAAATTATTTTAATTAATATGTAAAGTTATGCTATAGCTTACTCCCTACTCTCATTAATACCATGATGAACTTATCTTCTATTTTGTCTGATCATTTGAACTTAAAGAATCTTCATTGCAAGGTTCATAACCTTGTCTTTCATAATCACTAACATATTCAACTATGACCACTTCTTGTCTCTACACTATCTCAAGGGCCTCAAACTTTGTTATTAAAACTCTAATTATGTTAGCCTTCTCACTATAATGATTCTCCCCTTGATTTATATTAGCCTACTCATTATCAAATTGTCCCATTTATGGCTTATTGCATTGCAACATGTACACTTGACATTTTTTTGTGGGTTATTACATAATTTAGTAATAACACAAGCACTGATCTACTTGATGTAGTCAGTCATAGAGGATCTATTGAAATACAATCAATGGTACATAGATACCAAAATTGTAAATCAAATACAAGAGGGCACAACAAAAACCTAGGCCTTAATCAAGGATTCAATAACAAGAATACCACATGGCATAGGAAACATATTTCATAGATAATCTCAAAGACCATGATTACAAAAATTTCACATGCATAGAAGATTACAATGTATGAATATAATCCTAGATTTTCCAATCTTTTAGCCCCTCTTGAAATTTAGCATATCTTTAATCTCATGTAGGATGACCCCTTCATACAAATGTGCAGTAAATAATAATCACTTGAACTCAACATGGATATCATAATAAACCTCCTTGGGATCTATCTTCAAATATATAACCTTAAAATTTGGCTCAATATTCAAATAAGTTGACATAGTCTAATTAGATTCCCCTTTTCAACAACATGTTACATCTTATAATGTATCAATGCAATAAATTATTGAGCATGTGTACATTTCCACAATGCATTAATATATTATTTAATTGAAAATAATATAATACCACATTGTTGAACTATAACTCTAAAATTATACCTATAAAATCCAATTAAATTTAAAAAAAATGTGTAACTCTAAGTTTTGCATTGAAGAAGAAAAACCTTGTTATAGAGAAAAATATTAATACCCTAGTCTAAGAGTATTTAGAGGCATCCTCTAAGTGCCCGAAATGACAATGACAACTGCATCAAGAAGTAGAATGCCATTGTCTCAATCAACCCTATATATATATGTGTGTGTGTGTGTTTTCAGTTAGTACGTGTACAAACATATCACAATCATCCGTTTTGTTTATGCCAATTTGGCATGATAAATTTTGGTGGATTTTCAACGGAAACAAACTGATAAATAGCTTGCCATTAAGAGTGCATTTGACTTTTGCCTCAAGGGGACTGCTTATAAGTTAGCACTGTATTCAACATGACAATTACCACAAAGCGGTAAAAGGAAAGATATATGTTAGTACTGTATTCATTAATGGCGGTTCTCCGGCTGTAAGACATGCTCTTTGTGGGTTTCTCTAATTTGTCTTTATCTGCGTTTTCTTCCCTGTAATTTCGTTGAAACTTACTTCAAAATGTATTGTTTCTTATTCTTCCCTGCTCAGCTATATCACCTGTACTGGGTGTTTGTGTTGAGGCCCACCTCCAATGTAAAAAGCTGATACAAATGTACCACCAACTTAAACTCTGTCCTTTTTCTGAGGATTTAACAGTACTAACTCTTTGTTTGGTCTTTTCCAATACTGTCACCTGTCATAATGGCATGGTGAACTAAGGTCTGAAGATTTGATTGAATGGAGGAACTGATAATTTTTTAATGAAGAAAAAGAGGCTTGTAAAAGGAGCACTAATTGGATGGAGGAACCCAAATGATTAATGTTGTCACAAAACAAACAGTGACTTTGTATTGGCTTTCAAATAGAAATTCGAGATATATTACATTATTGAGTGGATTTATGGTTTTTTTTTTTTTTAATTGAAAAATGTTGGAAGAAATATTACAAATTAAATAAATAACAGTCTGATAAAGGGATTGAAGAAAGAAGGACAAGAAAATCGAACAGCATCACGGGAAGAAGCTTATACAGCTATGAAAACTAATAACACTGTCTGAGCTGAGATAATACAGCCACCAATACAAAATTTGCCACTAATGACTAAGCCTAACTTAAAGAAAAACACTAACAATCGCACAGCTGTGAATTGCAGCCAAGTTGCAGCCAACATTATTGAGTAGAGTTATGGGTCTTCTTATTGCTACACCTTCAAGACATGGATGCATTTATATGTAACAACTATACTAAATGAAAGACGACATATTTTACTACGAAAAAAATCATCACTGACAATTTATAAAATTAATTGATAATGTTAGAAGATATTATAATTTCTTACATAACTTCTTATTTATTCTACTAGCTAGGAACTTCACAATCCTTGGTTTGTAGAGAAAAGGGAGAATTGGATTAAAATTCGGATAGGTTTTAGTATATGAGCATTATCCTCAACTGAAATTGAAGAAATATATGATTCATTATAAAAAAAAGTCAATGATGTTTTTTCCATGTGATTAGTAAGATTGATGGAAGGTGATAAATCTAAGGGACTATTAGCATAAGCTATCGTTGAAGTAGAAAGTCATGGTATTTGGATCATCCAATTTCTAATTTTTTCATACATAAGAGTAGATGGTTTTGACAACACACCATATATATTGCCTAGGTATCTTATAGTCACCGGAAGATATATTTACTTCACCAACATGTCCAAAATTATCTAATATTGAATTACAAATGCATAACCTCCAACCCTATGATGCAAGGCCAAATTTTGATCATTTTGGTAAGATGGGGAAATTTATATCAATTCAATTAAAAAATATTCATCACTAGGGGGACTATTTGGAAAACCATAGTGATGATTATGAGGTAAAACTGAATCTATTATACATTAAACATCGAGTAGATGAAAACCACAAAAACACATACAATCTCAAATTAAGTCGAGGATGATAAGTAGTGTTACATAGCTCCTACAAAATTCAAAGATTATTTGATGACCTTATACCTAAGCCAAAATGGTATGAACTTAAATAATCTTCAATAAACACCATCACTCAACATATGATAGATAGTAATAGAATCTAGTTAAGTGAACACATAAGAGTGTTGAGAGAACAAGGAGATATGAGCTCACATATAATTTAAAGACATATCAAAGAAAATAAAGGACAAAGAAGATGATGATATTTCATTAGCAAAGAAAATGAAACTATAAGAAGCTTAGATAGTAATAAGGCTGCTAGTACCAACTTAGAGTAAAAGGTTGAATGTTTTGATGAAAATGTTATGGATAAAGCAATGGAAATTACACCATTGGTCAAATAATATAAGATAAATCCTCATTTAAGGGATATCGACTATGTGAAAGTCTTGCCATCTTATAGAATACAATATTTTAGTTATGAATTTATAGAAGAATAAGACAAAGAAGTTATCTAGACAGCTTGAATCTAGTATCAAGACTATAGGTAAATAGAAGCAAAAAAATTGGTGAAGTATTGATAGAAGTAGATAGCGAGGGAGAAGGTCAAAAGTGATCAAATTCATGTTCACTGTGTAGGTTAATGTGATGTTGTTGCACCTAAAATCTATTTTAAAAAATATAATAATATTTTGCACATGAAAATACATCAACGAGATATTCATTAAATGTGTTGTTGTTTAATAATATGTTTTCAAAAAGGATATTCTATAATTATAAATATAAATAATTGGTGAAGGATGATTCCTAGCCATGGATTTGTAACTAATTTTAAGTGTCTTGTGTCTATAAAAGAGATTTTTGTGATCAGTTTTGAGGGATTGGAAATTGTTGATAACTATGGGACTAGCAATAGATAATTGTTGTTTCTTAGTTCAATTCAGAGTTTCCTTTTACATAGTAATTTTTTATGTGAGATTTCATTAATTCTAGCATGCCTAAACATCTATTCTAGTCATTTATCTTCTAAAAATTGTAAAGTGATTAAGGATTCAAAATTTCTTTTTATGAGATTTTATGAAGTTTTGTGTCATTCTCTAGGTATTTTGTAATTTCCTTTCTAATTTAAAAATATTTCATTGAAGCTTCACTATCATGTAGTGGTGATAATGTCTAATGAGATGTAAGATGGCAATCTAATGTATGAATACAATCTCTCTCTCTCTCTCTCTCTCTCTCTCTCTCTCTCTCTCTCTCACACACACACACACACACACGGTACATCGTATAATGTATCAACATGATAAATTATTGATCATGTATATATATCCACAATACATTAATATATATTATTTGATCGAAGATAACATAGTACCACATAATATGTTGTTGAACTATAACTCTAAAATTATACCTATAAAATCCATTTGGATTAAATAAAAAATAAATGTGCAAAAACACTAATGACTCTAGGTTTTGCATTGAAGAAGAAAAACCTTGTTATAGAGAAAAATATTAATACCCTAATCTAAGGGTATTTAGGGGCATCTTCTAAGTGCCCGGAATGCCATTGTCTCAATCAACCAAAAAAATATATATATTTAAGTTTCAGTTTAGTAAGTGTACAAACATATCACAATTATCCGTCTTGTTTATGAAAATTTGGCATGATACTTTGATGGATTTTCAATAGAAACAAACTGATAAATGGCTTGCCATCCAGAGTGCATCCGACTTTTACCTCGAGGGGACTGCTTATAAGTTAGCCATGGATTCAACATGGTAATTACCACAAGTGGTAAATGGAAAAATATATGTTAGTACTGTATTCATTAATGGCGGTTCTCAGGTTGTAAGACATGCTCTTTGTGGGTTCTTCTAATTTGTCTTTATCTTCGTTTTCTTCCCTGTATTTTCGTTGAAACTTCAAAATGTGTTGTTTCTGATTCTTCCCTGCTCAGCCATATCACCTGTACCTTGTGTTGAGGCCCACCTCCAATGTAAAAAGCTGATACATTAAATACAATGTACCACCAACTTCTGAACAAGATTCAGCAGTACTAACTCTTTGTTTTGTCTTTTCCAATACAGTTACATGCCATAATAACATGGTGAACTAAGAACTGAAGATTTGATTGAACTGATCAAAATCATGATCCTAATCAGAAAGTCTTTCCTAGAGTCATGATTATCTATTGAGAACCAGGTGCCTGGTTTTACCTCTAGGGAAACATGATTCTCTTTTAAGACTCAGCAACTTGCTGATGAGATATATACCAGCACTAGTGTTCTAAGTAAAAAATATCACCATTTTAAACATTATCTTTAAATTGAAGATGGATGTATTCTTCCTCTTTGATATATTAGATTCTCTTTTGATTTGAGATTGCTTTTATGTTAATTGTCGATGTGTTGTCATTGATTTTGTATAGAGTGAGAGCATTGTATTTCTAAGAATTAGTCTATTTGTATAGTTTATAACAATGATCTATAAGAACAGCTTCTGTTTGGTTGGCTATTATAAGATATATAACATATTTTAATGTCTTCAAAGAAATGGAAGTTTTTTTTTATGAGTTCTTATTCATTAAAACAATCAATCGCCTGTAGTTGTATTTATTAGAAAGATTACTAAATATAGATTTGGCTTCGCTAAGAGTTGTGATGTCAAATATTTTGTCTAGCCTTCACCTTCAGGCTCATTTGTCAACTTCAATTTTGAAGGCACAAATAGACCTATTATTTCTTTCTAGAATAAGTGTACATAAAGTGTAAAATCTTAGCAACAATATAACATATTGTAAGGGTGCAAGATGCATATCTTGTAGAGCATCATAGCCCCAAATCTAATCATAGAGCACTAGATTGGATCATTGAGCATATACCACAATAAAAATTTTATCCAAATTGCACATGAACCTAAGTCCTTAATCCCTCTTTGTTTTTTATAAAAAAAATGTAACTGTCTCAATTACTATACCATCTCTTAATTCTAGGGTAATTTGATTGTTGATGATTGTTTGATGTTATTTGTTCTATATTTATTCAAAAATAAGTAAATTTTATTTCATTATTTTCATTTAGAGGATTTGTTCGATCTTACACCTTACGCTTTTTTATTTTAATTATATTTGAGTCTTCTTCTTTTGTATAAATCATATCTAAGATGTATTTTCTATTTGTGTATGCAATGGTCTCACCATCCTCCTCCCTTTCATTTAAGAAGTCATAATTTTCATGGATTATAGTCTAGCTCAAGTTGGTACTAAAATGACTAAAAATTAAATAATTCTAGTCATCCCAATGGGTATAGACATTTGATCATGATCCACACAATGAGAATATTTTAGATAAGATATTACTTTGACTATACGATTATGATTATTTTTAGGTTGATTCTAATAAAATATCTATTATGCCGCTCATAGATCCATGTTATCAACCACATAATAGATCCATGTCATTAGAATCAACCCAAAAATGCAATGCCATGGATAGGTTGAAGTAATTCCATGAGCCACATAACAGATCCATGCCATTAGAATCAACCCAAAATTAATCACACTTGTATACAAGATTGTAAGAAACCTAAAAAACAAGATTATCAATTTTCTTATATTAAATCATCAAAATCTACATTACATTAAAAGTATTCATAGACACCAAATTTAAAACTAAGTATCTTATCCTTCACATTTACTTTCTTAAAACAACATTAATTGTTCAATTATCTAATCACAACTAATCATTCTAACAATAACTATTCAATCACCTAATCACAAATAATCATTACTCCAATCTAAACTATTATAAGTTGAGGTGTATACATCCATTTAGTTAGCCTTTATTAGGGCAATTTATTCTCTTTACAATTTTGTAAAGGTTGTTTATCTTCATCTATAATATTATTAAAGTAAGCATGTAATGATTGCCTTAGGTACTCTATAGTTTAAACATTAGCGTAGGTAGGCCTATCTCATAATAATAAAGGCATATTGTGATGAAAGCATAAAGGTCATATGGAAGAATAAAGTGGGTATGGTATAGAAAACAAGACAAGTGTTTTTGTTAGGTCCATCTCCAACTCAATAAATACCCATAGAATCTCTTGATTAATTTAAGAAATTCATTTTGAGAATCTAATTTGAGCACGTTTCTTTTAAAAACTTTTAGGCTTTGTCTCCAATCATACAAAATGCCACTTGAACAACTCATTTCCTGGGCCCTCATAAATTGAATAAATTTATACAACTCGAATATAGTTTATAGGAATCTTTGAATTAGTATTCCCTCTGAATAACAAAGGTTTTGGTGGTTGTCGGCCATTATAAAGTGGAGTCCACCTTACAAGAAACCCAGAAAATTCGTTGACAACTATTATTAGAAAACATAATTCTCAAAGAACATTTTTTGGGAGATGAAATAAATAATAAATTTATATTCAAGAAACATTGGACCACAATACTTAAATATCCTAAAGTGATCATGAGATATATTTAAGTTTGTGCAAGGTATATTCATACACAAGAAAAGACTAAAAACACAAAGATAGAATCGCAATATTAATAAAATTGACTCCATTTCAATAAAGTTTAATTATATGGTATAATATAGGTATAATGCTGAAATTTGTATATTTGTGTTTTTTTATATATATGTTTTAATGTGCTGTAATGTCATAACATATTAGTAAGAAATATATTTTTCTATTAGATTTGTCATATTTTATTCATTTAGGATATATTTTATTCTATTTGTGATATTGCACTTGTTTATTAAGTTTGCTTAGATATGATTGGATAATGAGTTGTACATTCTCCTTCTTTTATGAGATTCTACATTTTTTCTTATTCTCATATATTTAGAAATTTGGATAAACAATTTTTTATTTTTAGTTTTATGTCTTATCCTCATCTTCATTGGATTTGGAAACTATAAAGCTATTTATATTGTAGCTATTGTTAGGGTTTAGACAGATTGGAGCAATAAACATT
>VDFB02282086.1:0-15479 GCA_007258455.2 Sequoia sempervirens | reverse complement strand
ACATCGTATAATGTATCAACATGATAAATTATTGATCATGTGAATATATCCACAATACATTAATATATTATTTGATCGAAGATAACATAGTACCACATAATATGTTGTTGAACTATAACTCTAAAATTATACCTATAAAATCCATTGCAAAAACACTATTGACTCTAGGTTTTGCATTGAAGAAGAAAAACCTTGTTATAGAGAAAAATATTAATACCCTAATCTAAGGGTATTTAGGGGCATCTTCTAAGTGCCCGGAATGCCATTGTCTCAATCAACCAAAAAAAATATATATATTTAAGTTTCAGTTTAGTAAGTGTACAAACATATCACAATCATCCGTTTTGTTTATGCCAATTTGGCATGATACTTTGATGGATTTTCAATAGAAACAAACTGATAAATGGCTTGCCATCCAGAGTGCATCCGACTTTTACCTCGAGGGGACTGCTTATAAGTTAGCCATGGATTCAACATGGCAATTACCACAAGTGGTAAATGGAAAAATATATGTTAGTACTGTATTCATTAATGGCGGTTCTCAGGCTGTAAGACATGCTCTTTGTGGGTTCTTCTAATTTGTCTTTATCTTCGTTTTCTTCCCTGTATTTTCGTTGAAACTTCAAAATGTGTTGTTTCTGATTCTTCCCTGCTCAGCCATATCACCTGTACCTTGTGTTGAGGCCCACCTCCAATGTAAAAAGCTGATACATTAAATACAATGTACCACCAACTTACACTCTTTCCTTTTTCTGAACAAGATTCAGCAGTACTAACTCTTTGTTTTGTCTTTTCCAATACAGTTACATGTCATAATAGCATGGTGAACTAAGAACTGAAGATTTGATTGAACTGATCAAAATCATGATCCTAATCAGAAAGTCTTTCCTAGAGTCATGATTATCTATTGAGAACCAGGTGCCTGGTTTTATCTCTAGGGAAACATGATTCTCTTTTAAGACTCACCAACTTGCTGATGAGATATATACCAGCACTAGTGTTCTAAGTAAAAAATATCACCATTTTAAGCATTATCTTTAAATTGAAGATGGATGTATTCTTCCTCTTTGATATATTAGATTCTCTTTTGATTTGAGATTTCTTTTATGTTAATTGTCGATGTGTTGTCATTGATTTTGTATAGAGTGAGAGCATTATATTTCTAAGCATTAGTCTATTTGTATAGTTTATAACAATGATCTATAAGAGCAACTTCTGTTTAGTTGGCTATTATAAGATATATAACATATTTTAATGTCTTCAAAGAAATGGAAGTTTTTTTTTATGAGTTCTTATTCATTAAAACAATCAATCGCCTGTAGTTGTATTTATTAGAAAGATTACTAAATATAGATTTGGCTTCGCTAAGAGTTGTGATGTCAAATATTTTGTCTAGCCTTCACCTTCAGGCTCATTTGTCAACTTCAATTTTGAAGGCACAAATAGACCTATTATTTCTTTCTAGAATAAGTGTACATAAAGTGTAAAATCTTAGCAACAATATAACATATTGTAAGGGTGCAAGATGCATATCTTGTAGAGCATCATAGCCCCAAATCTAATCATA
Organism: Sequoia sempervirens; assembly: GCA_007258455.2. NCBI lineage: Eukaryota > Viridiplantae > Streptophyta > Pinopsida > Cupressales > Cupressaceae > Sequoia > Sequoia sempervirens. The sequence goes on along the minus strand of VDFB02282086.1, from coordinate 13,912 downwards.
GAGCACTAGATTGGATCATTGAGCATATACCACAATAAAAATTTTATCCAAATTGCACATGAACCTAAGTCCTTAATCCCTCTTTGTTTTTTATAAAAAAATGTAACTGTCTCAATTACTATACCATCTCTTAATTCTAGGGTAATTTGATTGTTGATGATTGTTTGATGTTATTTGTTCTATATTTATTCAAAAATAAGTAAATTTTATTTCATTATTTTCATTTAGTGGATTTGTTCGATCTTACACCTTAGGCTTTTTTATTTTAATCATATTTGAGTCTTCTTCTTTTGTATAAATCATATCTAAGATGTATTTTCTATTTGTGTATGCAATGGTCTCACCATCCTCCTCCCTTTCATTTAAGAAGTCATAATTTTCATGGATTATAGTCTAGCTCAAGTTGGTACTAAAATGACTAAAAATTAAATAATTCTAGTCATCCCAATGGGTATAGACATTTGATCATGATCCACACAATGAGAATATTTTAGATAAGATATTACTTTGACTATACGATTATGATTATTTTTAGGTTGATTCTAATAAAATATCTATTATGCCGCTCATAGATCCATGTTATCAACCACATAATAGATCCATGTCATTAGAATCAACCCAAAAATGCAATGCCATGGATAGGTTGAAGTAATTCCATGAGCCACATAACAGATCCATGCCATTAGAATCAACCCAAAATTAATCACACTTGTATACAAGATTGTAAGAAACCTAAAAAACAAGATTATCAATTTTCTTATATTAAATCATCAAAATCTACATTACATTAAAAGTATTCATAGACACCAAATTTAAAACTAAGTATCTTATCCTTCACATTTACTTTCTTAAAACAACATTAATTGTTCAATTATCTAATCACAACTAATCATTCTAACAATAACTATTCAATCACCTAATCACAAATAATCATTACTCCAATCTAAACTATTATAAGTTGAGGTGTATACATCCATTTAGTTAGCCTTTATTAGGGAAATTTATCCTCTTTACAATTTTGTAAAGGTTGTTTATCTTCATCTATAATATTATTAAAGTAAGCATGTAATGATTGCCTTAGGTACTCTATAGTTTAAACATTAGCGTAGGTAGGCCTATCTCATAATAATAAAGGCATATTGTGATGAAAGCATAAAGGTGATATGGAAGAATAAAGTGGGTATGGTATAGAAAACAAGACAAGTGTTTTTGTTAGGTCCATCTCCAACTCAATAAAAACCCATAGAATCTCTTGATTAATTTAAGAAATTCATTTTGACAATCTAATTTGAGCACGTTTCTTTTGAAAACTTTTAGGCTTTGTCTCCAATCATATAAAATGCCACTTGAACAACTCATTCCCTGGGCCCTCATAAATTGAATAAATTTATACAACTCGAATATAGTTTATAGGAATCTTTGAATTAGTATTCCCTCTGAATAACAAAGGTTTTGGTTGTTGTCGGCCATTATAAAGTGGAGTCTACATTATATGAAACCCAGAAAATTCGTTGACAACTATTATTAGAAAACATAATTCTCAAAGAACATCTTTTGGGAGATGAAATAAATAATAAATTTATATTCAAGAAACATTGGACCACAATACTTAAATATCCTAAAGTGATCATGAGATATATTTAAGTTTGTGCAAGGTATATTCATACACAAGAATAGACTAAAAACACAAAGATAGAATCGCAATATTAATAAAATTGACTCCATTTCAATAAAGTTTAATTATATGGTATAATATAGGTATAATGCTGAAATTTGTATATTTGTGTTTATATATATATATATGTTTTAATGTGCTTTAATGTCATAACATATTAGTAAGAAATATATTTTTCTATTAGATTTGTCATATTTTATTCATTTAGGATATATTTTATTCTATTTGTGATATTGCACTTGTTTATTAAGTTTGCTTAGATATGACTGGATAATGAGTTGTACATTCTCCTTCTTTTATGAGATTCTACATTTTTTCTTATTCTCATATATTTAGAAATTTGGATAAACAATTTTTTATTTTTAGTTTTATGTCTTATCCTCATCTTCATTGGATTTGGAAACTATAAAACTATTTATATTGTAGCTATTGTTAGGGTTTAGACAAATTGGAGCAATAAACATTAACAATTATATGCAGATTAAATAACCTAGAAATAACAATGAAGAATAACAAAAAATAGATCAACACAAAATTTAACATGGTTCACCCAATATGGGCTACATCCACAAAAACTTGGCCATCCAATGACTTTATTATCCAGTGCAAAACATATTACAATCTCGTGAACACCATACTGTAACATACATCCCAACCGCTTATAACAAGCTTTTTGGAACCTTATACAATTAGGGTTTTACAAGGTTTTTTTTTATGCAAGACCATCCAATAGTGTAGAGAAATCTCGCATCACCCAAAAAAATGTTTTTCCTTAATTTATTTAGTTTTTTTAGTTCCATGATGGCACCTAAGGGATGTAAGATGGTCAGGAGTAAAAAATAGCAAAAACAGTCACGTACTATTTTTAGTAAGTTAGCCCAAATGGGCTCGTACAATGGCTTCACAAGTTGTAGATCTCATTGAGATCTTTCCAATGATATGCAATAATAGCAAATCGGGCACCTAGATCAAAAGTTATGGCCTCACGAAGTTGCCCCTCTAAAAGTGAATTTCATTAAAATTTCTTCCTAGGCCAAAAATCAAATAGCGGGACTTTTGGCGCCAAAACAAAAGGGAAAGTTGAACATTCTAGAACATTCTAGGGCAGTTACTGGGGTCAAATAAGAAGGGTTAAGTGGGGGGTTGTAGGGTGGCTCCATTAGTGCAAATTATGGCTTCGAATAATATATTTTTTTTTTTAGAGTTGATTTTGTTGTAATGAATCAAGCCCATGAGGCTGTAGCATGTAAGTTTTAAATTTGTAATTTCATTTTCTAGAAAATAATTGAAAATGAGTTATTTTTCTATCTCGCATCTTCAATGTTGGTATTTATTGTGGTGATTTGTGTGGGTTTCGGGTAGTGTGGACTTCATCAAGTGGTATCAAAGCATCGGACGTGAGGCAGTTGCAATAGGACCTGTGAGTGTGGGTTGAGTTCAAGATGCCTTCAAGACTTTCCCAACATGGCATAGGTAGAGGCCGAGGTGGTGGAGGAAGAGATCCACCTAGAGATGAAATCAAAGCTCTTAGAAGGCAATTAGAAACCTTGCAGCAAGAGGTTTGGAGAAGAGATGTGCAACGAGAAAGAGATGATAGTGAAGATGAAATGGAAGAGGAAGAGAAAGATCCAATGGATCCTAGAGAAAGAAGATTGTTGCGAGCGATCTCAAGCATTGGGAAGAGACCTAAAATGAAGGTTTCAACTTTCAGTGGAAGTTTGAATCTCAAAGAATTGATTGATTAGATCAATGACATGGGGGAATTTTTCAAGTTTGAAGAGATTGAAGATCCTCATAGAGTGAGATTTGCAAAGACAAAATTGAAAGGTCATGCTTGTATATGGTGGAAAGAGGTCCAGTTAGAAAGAGGAAGATAAGGGAAAGATAAAATTTCTAGATAGGACATAATGGTGTCAAAATTGAAGAAACAATTTATTCCAGTCAATTACGAATTGGAGTTGCTCAAGAACATGCAGAGCTTGAGGCAAGGAACAAGGATGGTGAAAGAATACACAAAGGAATTTCACAAGGTCTTGATTCAGACAAGACATTCTGAGGCGAATAAAGAGAAAGTTGCTTGTTATATTAATAGGTTGAAGCAAAGAATATATGAAAAATTGGCACCAGTGAGAATGACCACCATTGAGGATGCTTATTAGTTTTCTCTAAAGGTTGAAGAATGACTAAATAGGAGGTTTGAAAACAAACAATGAAGTGGGAGTTGTGGTGGAAAGACTAGTGGACGATCTTATGGAGGTTAAAATGAAGATCAAAAAAAGGATAAAGGATCTAGTAGCAGCCATAACTAAAAAGGAGATAGCACCTACTGTCCTCATGATCAGAATAATGGAGACTAAAGAGGAAGAGGAAGATCTAGACAAGGACTGGGAAGAGGAGGCTTTCATGGAACTTATTTCCAGTGCGGAGAAGGACATAAAGCCTATGAGTTTCCTCAACATCAAGGAAAAAAAAATAGAAGACCAGAGGGTAATGCACAAGTTGCACATGTAGATGAAGATGTTGTATTCACATTTTGAGGATGCAAAAAGAGAAGAGGTTCTTGTTACTAGAAGAGCCTTGCTGAATGAGGAGAAGGTACCAACTCAAAGGAAGAATTTGTTTCGCACCAGATGTAAGTGTGAAGGTAAAGTTTGCAATGTTATTATATTGGTGGAGGTAGTACTAATAACCTTGTTTCAAAGGAAATGGTTAGTAAGTTGTAGTTGGAGAGAAGGCATCTGAACCAATACCAAATTGCTTGGTTGTAGAAGGACCATAAAGCCTTGGAAAATGAAAAATGTCTAGTAAGATTGGAAATTGCCATGATGAGGTATTGGGTGATATTAATTCTACAGATGTGTCATATGTTGTTAGGTAGACCATGGCAGTTTGATTGGCGAGCAATACATGATGGACATGCCAACGCCTATTCTTTGACAAATGATGGGGTTCGTCATAAGTTGAAGACCTTGAAAGAGGCAGAGGAAAAGGTATGCAATAATGGAAGAATTTTTTTGGTTGATGGAAGAAAGTTCCTAGAAGGTATGAGTCATGAGCATATGTGTTTTGTATTGATCCCTAGAATTGATAAAGATGATACTACTGAGGTACTTGTAGAGGTTTCAGATTTGTTGAGTAAGTTTCAAGATATTATTTCTAATAACATATCTGAAGGTTTTCCTCCAATAAGAAAGATTAGTCATCAAATGGACTTGATTCCTGGAGCCAGTTTGTCGAATAAGGTAGCTCATCGTATGACTATAGCAGAGAGTGAAGAGTTGAACAAATAAGTGCAAGAGTTGTTGCGGAAGGGATTGATCACAGAGAGTTTGAGTCCATGTATAGTACTTGCAGTACTAGCACCAAAGAAGAATGGGGAATGGCGGATGTGTACATATTCTAGGGCCATCAACAAGATCACCATCAAGTATAGATTTCCCTTGCCGAGAATGGATGACATTATGGATTGTTTGAGTGGAGCTAAGTACTTCACGAAGATATATTTGAAGAGCGGATATCACTAGACCCAGATTAGAGAAGGAGATGAATGGAAGATAGCCTTTAAAACCAAGGAGGGATTGTACGAGTGGTTAGTCATGCCTTTTTGGCTAACCAATGCACTGAGCACATTTATGCGGCTTATGAATGAGGTATTGAAAGAATTTTTAGGAAAATTTGTTATTGTTTCTTTGGATGATATTTTTATTTTCAATAAGACATTGGAGGAGCACTTGATGCATATCTAAAGATTTTTTGAGAAGCTCAGGGAGGAGAAGTTGTTGATTAATTTGAAGAAATGTAGTTTTGTGAAGAGAGAGTTGGTGTATCTAGGATTTGTTGTCTCAGTAGAGGGTCTTAAAATGGATCCAAAGAAGGTGAGAGCTATCATTGAATGGCCTACCCTGAGGAATGTTATAGAGGTAAGATCATTTCATGGTCTAGCAATTTTTTACAGAAATTTTATTAAGAATTTTAGTAGTATTTGTGCACCTCTAACTGAAGCGATGAGAGGGGATAAAAAAGAGTTGGATTAGCCAAAAGTTTTGATATGTTGAAGAAGAAAGTTATAGAGAAACCTATTTTGGCACTTCCAGATTTTAATAAGGTCTTTTAGGTAGATTGTGATGCTAGTGGTACTACCATAAGAGTTGTTTTGAGTCAAGAAGGTAAGCCTATTGCCTATTTTAGCAAGAAGTTAAATGATGTTGAGAAGAAATATTTTGTCTATGATCAAGAGTTTTATGCTATAGTTTAGGCTTTGAAGAAATGGAGACACTATTTGTTGCCAAAATAATTTGTTTTATATACTAATCACCAGGCTTTGCAATATCTCAATAGTCAAGGAAAGTTAAATCAAAGACACTTAAAATGGGTTGAGTTTTTGTAGAGTTATACTTTTTTTAAAAGCACAGGAGTGGAAGGTCAAACAGAGTTGCAGATGCCTTAAGTAGACGCAAAATTTATTGATAAAGATGAATATAGGAGTTGTTGGGTTCAATGAACTCAAATATTTGTATCCCTGAAGATCCAAACTTTGTAGAAGCTTGGAAGGCTTGTTTGGAACCTATTACTTTGGATAGAATAAGATGGTTGGATTTCTTAATCCAAGATGGGATGTTGTTTAGAGGAAGCCAATTGTGCATTCCGGGAGTTATATGAGAGATAATCTAATCAAGGAGAAGCATAGTGGAGGATTGGCTGATTTTAGTTTGATAAGACCATTTCTCTTGTTAGTGGGTGATCCCACAATAGTGGTTTATAATTTTGGCTAAACTAGACACTCAATAATAAGATTTTAACTAAATCTTCACTTTCTGGCACCTATAGTTTAAACCATGAGGAATTTGAAGATGATGCAAACTAGAGTTTCGTGGACATTTTGTCTGTAGATTTTAAATATTTCTTTTCAAAAAATTTGGAATCATATTGCACTTCTTTTTCCATCTCCTCGAAAACTAGTTTTTTTCAAAAACAACATTTTTAAAAAGGACGCCACCGTGATAATGCATAAATTTTTTTCCATGAAGGATAAAATTCTAATTCTTTTGAATTTAGATTTGTAATTGATATCTAGTGCTTCCACTGGTTAGATAGCTTTTTATTGAATATTTTTTCTTTAATCAAGTTTTGAAGTCAAACCAATTACAAGTCAGACATAGTGCGACCGTATAACGCATAAATTTGTTTGTATGTATCGAAATTCTTTTTTTTTGTTGGATCAGGACTTCAATATCTGGTGCACTCATATTTTTCAAAAAAAAAATTGATAATCTACTATTTTTCCACATGTGTAGAATAAAGAGCTTGATTTTCAGTGAAAAACCTATGTTTAATAAAACTAAAAAAACAAATACATAATAAAACCAAAACATATTAAAATTATAGGACTATTGGATAGCTCATTTCGAGGACTACTTGATTCCAGTTGGGTTTGTGAATTCTCCTCAATTTTCATCCTCAGCCTGAGCTTCAAAGCATAAAAATCTGGACTTTCAAAGTGCCTGAAGGGGAGAATGAGGGCAAAGGGGGGTTCACTTGAACCCTGGTTTGAGCGAACCCCCTTTCCTTTTGCATTTCCTTTTTTTTTTGGGTAGGAAATGTGGGGCCCATATTTAATGGGTTCGATCGAACCTACAAGTTCGTTTGAACCCCTAAAGCTAATTTTTTTTGCATGGGGTCATTTTTTGCTTGTTTTCCTTCCTCCATCAAATTGTAAACCACTATTGTGGCTTCACCCTAGTGAGAATTATTATTGGCCATAGTTACAACAAGATGTAAAGTAGTTTGTACAAAGTTGCAGAGTATGTCAGATGGAGAAAGGAACAAGTCAAAATAATCGATTGTATTAGCCATCACCTATACTTGAGAGGCCATGGGAGGATATCAGCATGGATTTTGTTCTTGGCTTGCTAAGGACACAAAAAGGGCATGACACATTTCATTCCATGTCATAAGACCAGTGATGTTGTTCATGTTGTAGAATTGTTTTTCAGAGAGGTGGTGAGACTGCATGGTCTACCAAAGAGTATAGTTTCAGACAGAGATACCAAATTTGTTGGTTATTTCTAGAGGACATTATGAAAGAAGTTGAAGACATATTTGAAGTTTATTTTTGCACACCATCCACATACTGATGGAAAAATGGAGGTGGTGAATAGGATTTTGGTTAACTTGCTAAGATGCTTAGTAGGAGATAAGCCCAAGGGATGAGATTTGATTATATCACAAGCGGAATTTGCTTACAACAATTCTATCAACAGGAGCACTAGTAAATCACCATTCTAGATTGTGTATGGAAGTAGTCCAAGAACTCCTTCTAAATTGATAAATATGGATAAGGGGGAGAAGAGTAGTGTTGAGGCTAAAATTTTTGTTGAGCACCTAAATAATTTGCATGAAGAAGTGAAGAAATATATCAATAAGATGAACTCACAATATAAGGCTAAGGAAGATCAGAAAAGGAGGCATAAGGAGTCCTAGGTAGGAGATGAAGTCATGGCTCATTTACGAAAGGAGAGGTTTCCAGTTGGTACATACAACAAGTTATTTAAGATGAAGAAGTTTGGACCATGCAAGATCCTAAAGAAGCATGATTCAAGAAATGCATATGAGGTAGAGTTGCTAGATGAAATTCATATTTCACCTTTGTTTAACATTTCAGATTTAACAAAATATCATGAAGGGGGAATTAATGAAGAAATAATAGAAGCACAATGGAATATTCTAGCACCTTCTTCATAAAAGGAGGAGATAGAAGAAATTTTGGATAGTCATGTGGGTAGAAGCACAAGAAACAGGAAAAATGTAGAGTACTTGGTGAAGTGGAGAGGAAGGCCTATTGAAGATTCATTATGGTTGTCTAAGGTCAAGGTCAACTATCTTGGTTTTCCTCTAACTCCTGAGAAGTGATGGGGTCACTTTTCAAATTACCCTGGGTGTCTAATGTAGGAGCATCCAACGATGTAGGGAAATCTCGCATCACCCAAAAAAAATGTTTCTCCTTAATTTCTATAGTTTTTTTGAGTTCCATGATGGTACTTAAGGGATGTAAGATAGTCAGAAGTCAAAAATAGAAAAAAATAGTCACTTACTATTTTTAGTAAGTTGGCCTAAACAAGCTCATACGGATCTGAAAATTTACCCCAAGGAGAAAAACTAAAAAAAAAAATCGGTTGTGAAAGAATTGTCTCAATACCCTACACGGTTTGGGAGATATTAAAGTTTTTGTCCTGGGAAATTTCTCCAATGCATCTTCAAATTCAGATACAAAGACTTTGGAGGCCCCGAAACAACTCAAAAAGTTGACAAATCAACCTACGATGGGTTCACATGTTGTAGATATCATTGAGATCTTTCCAATGATATTCAATAATAGCAAATCAAACACCTAGATCAAAAGTTATGGCTCCCCGCCAAGTTGCCCTCTAAATAGTGAATTTCATTAAAATTTCTTCCTAGGCCAAAAATCAAATGACGTGGACTGTGCCACTACAAAAGGAAAGTTGAATGTTCTAGACAATTCTTGTGGGTGTTTACTGTGGTAAAATAAAAAAGGGTTAAGTGGGGGTTGTAGGGTGGCTCCAGTATTTAGTGTAGATCAGGGTCTCAATAATATATATTTTGTTTTAGAGTTGACTTTTTTGTAATGAATCAAGCCCATGAGGTTGTAGCATGTAAGTTTTGAATCTATAATTTCATTTTCTAGAAAAATAATTGAAAGTGAGTTATTTTTGTATCGATCTTCCTCAAGTTTTTAGTATCTAGCCAGGTGATTTGTGGGTTTTGGGTAGTAAGTGGCCTCTATCATTTTCATTTGACGGTTAATGGGAAAACCTTGATCGCACAACATCACACAGGAAATTAGCACTCCACTTTTATGCTGATTTTAGTGCAGTATTTTGAGTACATGAATTGAATATTTATTAGCTTAAACTCAAAGACAAATAGGAATGGTCAGCTCTGGCCATATTTTTATGCTTTTGATTTAGCTGCCAAAAATCATGACACCTCCAAGGGCACCAAAATAGTGCCAGCAAGTAATGCTCAAATTGCACCGAATTGGCTCCCCAATTTGGCTTTCGGGTTTCACTTCCAGTCTACTCCCCATTTTGCTTCAGCTCGGCTTCCAATTTTAAGGCCTAGTTTTGCTTCTAGTTTCCTATTCCGTGTTTGCTTCCACTCTTTGCTTCCAATTTTGCTTCCAAGTTTGCTTCCAGTTTTGCTTCCAGTTTTGCTTCTAGTTTTTCTTCTGATTTTCCTTCTAGTTTTGCTTCTGATTTAGCTTCTAGTTTTGCTTCCGGTTTTGCTTCTAGTTTTGCTTTTGGTTTTGCTTCCAAGTTTGCTTTTGGTTTTTCTTCCAGTTTTATTTGGCGATATGCTATGAGCAATCATCGGAGTATTTCAAAGGAGGAATACACTTTGATGTTGTGATTAAGGGTTTTATTTGGAAGCTTATGTGAGGGATTTTATTAAATTTAAGTTATTATGACATGAATTCTATGCATATGGTGGATGTAAGAGATGAGTGAAAATGGAAGTATGCAAAAATAATTAGGATGGAATTTTGGCTACAACACAATCCATGTTTAAAAAAGGATGATTCTTATGGCCTAAACTTTGAAATGCTTCAGTAATATTATTTGTGTCAATACAAATTACCGATTGCAATATCCTTAAATTGTTCAATCTTTGGTATGAATTGTTGGCAGAAAAAAATAGGATTACTTGGATGCTTCTTCCATTCATTTTGTATCAACATATATGTTTGTGAAGACACAAAAGTTAATAGCTCAATCAGGTAGAGCTTTTGTGATTTTCAAATGAAGAGTAAGGTACTTTTTTTTTTGCTACATTACATTCATGTGCATAAATAAAATCAGAAGATTACATTACTAGATTGCACTTATGCGGATGCATATAATATATGAAAGATTGCACAATCCTTTCAAAAATGTAGTCTTTATTGATGATGTAAATGTATGTTGTTCCACACAATCCATGGAACTAACTATTTGAATGCATATAATCGAAAAACTATACATTTATAGATACAAAAGATAAAAATGCACATAAAGAGAAAGGGGACCCATCATTGCCTCAATGACGAATCCCGATTGCTTTGTTCTACATCATCTTCAGTCTTCTTGCTTGTTTAAGCCTCCAAGTTGATGTCTTCCTTGCTGCTCCTAGGTTCCCTACATTTGATTGAGAAGAGTGTTGTTAGAGAAATGAAGGATCACCAGTCAAAATATGTGCATACATCTATAAACATATAATTTGATCATCATGTACATTCAAATAACTTGCATACCATAGATGTTCAGGAAAACAAGAAAGTTATCAAACATATCTATCATATGCTCAGCTTTATCTAACATGTTTTCTCATTGTGCAGGTATAGATAAAATTAGGTTGTTGTTTTGTTTATCTGGTTATAGCATGTGGGGTGAAATGTGGCTCCCACAAGGGTTGAACCCAGCCTTCTTCCCTATTGTTTCATTTGAGAAGGATAATCACAAGTAAACAATGTCCATGAAGCATTAAAGATCAATCTTTGCAAGGACAGTGGAGTATGTTGGTAAGGGGTAATCTCCTTATTGATAAAGATTTATCCTTATTAATAAGAACATTCCACTATCAACATAGCCATGATTCTGAAAAAACTGATCATTAAGGATTCCAAGATAGTTTTCATTACCAATATGGTTAAAAGTAAGTGGCCCCAAACATCATAACAGTCACAAGAATTGAACATGAGGGGAAGTCATGTAGATTAAAAGCTTACACAATAGTCATCACTTGCAAAGACAGAGACAACATGTTTCCACATAACAAATTAAATCAAATGCATGAAAGGTACAATGATGAAGTCCATAATAGTGAATGTTGCTTAAGAGGGATTGAAGGACAACATTTTGTATCAAGGAGAACAAGGTAACCTCAAACTCTATTGTACCTGAGTATGATAGTACTTGAGCTTCTGGTGTTTCTAGATGGAACCTATAGAGGAAAAGTGTAGTCTCCATTTGAAGGAACCATCTTCGGAGCTCTTCCCTGAAATGAGGGTTGAAAACATTAGAAGAAAAGAAATACCATAATTCTAAAGTAACAATTTGTATCAAGAAAAATGTCAGAAAGTATAATTAAAAAGACAAATCCTTACAATTGGACCAAACAGATTTATGATTTGCCTCAGAATTATATCCTCTGGAGCTTCACTTAATCTAAAAATTGGATCTCCAATTGGACCAATAAAATTTATGATTTTATCTTTAGAATATAGGAACTTTCTCTGTTCGATATTCAAGACCGCAAATTAGATCAAAAGTTGGATAAGAAGATTTATGATTTTATCTTTAATGTACAAACTTTCTATCTGGATATTAAAGATGCTGCCAATGAATTGATAAGAAGATTTATGATTTTATCTTTAGAATGTAGGAACTTCCTCTGCCAGATATTTGGAAATTCCTACACTCAAGTTCTGCTTCCGAGCGAAAACACCCAAAAGTGTTTCAAACCGGCTCAAGGTACAATCCAACCTCGTTATGACATCGATAGCAATCCAATTTTTCCTAAACCGTCCATACCAGAACGTTGCATCACAATCTATTCTTCCTGCACATAAAAATGCCACATATTAACCCCTTCTAAATAAAATTCAAAATACCATGAAAAAATGAGTCCCCTATATTAGTAAGTAGGTAGTCTATAGGGCGTAGTTTGATTTTATACAAGTATGCTCATGAAAGGAATCTTCAAGGACAAGGGTGAGTTGTTTGAGATTGCTCGATGGTGCAATATCCAAATTTAAAGGCGTTTTACAAAGTAGTAAATGTGCAAGAAAATTAAATTGTACACAACAAACAATTCACAATGTTATCTTGCATAATGCCTTAAGTTTGAAGAGAAAAATCTCATTGTATCTTGATGAAAGTAGTGACCTTAATGGTCAATCATTGGAAACCATGATTTTAAAACATGCTATTGTGCTTATGGAGGAAAAATTTTAAGCAAGGCAGTGAGTGGTGGTTTGGAACAATGGTAGGTATGAAGGACTTGCTTTATATGCATACTATGCAGTCTAGCTTAAGACAACGTTCTTAGAAGAGATTGAAGGTGGATTATGGAACTCAAGGGTTACCATGATAAAGATTAAAGCAAAGACTGATATCTATTTAAAAGCCACTATCATGAAGATATTAATGATGTCAAATGAAAAACCCTGGTAGCTAGAGTAATGAAGATAGTGCAAAAGAGGACAGTGTGCTAGGGAAAATTTAGGAGATCTCCACATTATCTAATCACAAGAAAATACATCATTTATAATTTTTTTTTAAAATCAAAAGAAATTATTCTAAACCCTATATAGGACACATTGATACTTCAAAAGCATCTGATTTATTTTTTAAAATTAAAATAAGACATTCTAAACCTTATATAGGATACATTGATACTTCAAAAGCATCTGAAGGAATTTGAGATTATGCAAACATATGTCAATTAAATACCTGGATTACAAACAGTAGCGTGAACATTGTAACCCTTGTTGATTAGAGTAGGAATGAGATAAACAACAATGAATCTTATGCCTCCTATCACACACATCTCCTTACCATTCTTTGTCATTCTTTACTGAAACACTTCTCCATTTTGGCGAGCTACGCCTAAAAATAAGGTTTCAACAAAGGTTTTATTGTATGTTTATTAAAATGAAAACTCCATTTTGGTGGGCTTTGCCTGAAAATAAGATTTAAACAAAAAATTTAGAGTATGTTAATTAGATTTTTAGAGTATTTTGGCAGGCTATATTCTTGATTCCTTAAATGATTTATTCATATGGATTGTGACTGACGCGATTTGTTGCATTTTGTGCTATAAATTGTAATGATGCCATGATTACCATACTACCACCATCTCTTATTATACCCATTGTGATATGGCAGTGTTTTTCCCTTCCCTTTTGTTGTTTACCGCACTACTGCCTTGCTCAAGGCTTCTTGTTGTGGGGTTGTAGTGTATACCACTCTATTGCATATGTTGCTCACCTTCCTAGTAGTATAGAGGTGTATGCTTTTGAACATTACTTGAAGAGTGTAGATGAGACAATCTTATTTGTCTTACCAATATCTCAATGTCTCATCGACATTAGATCTTATGTTCCTCTAATGTTGGTTGCCAATGTTGATGAGACAAGTTAATATCTCTTGTCAATATGCCACTATCTCATCGATATTT